>PYAF01002935.1:102639-126508 GCA_007407185.1 Glycine tomentella | reverse complement strand
TGCTTGATGATTAGAGATAGTGTTTCTCTAAGGGAAGCTGAGTAGTGTTCTCAGTTTGGGTTTGGTCTCTAAGGGTCTAATAGGGTTTTAGACTTCTGAACTTTATCTAGGGTTGATAAAGAGAGGCTTGTAATATCTTGTAAGAATAATATTTGCAATAGTGGAACTCTACTCTAGTGTTGAGTAGAAGAACTGGATGGATGTAGTTTCATAGTGTTTGAAGTGAACCAGTATAAAAATCTGTGGCTAATCTTTCTTCTCACCTATTCATCTCTTAATTGCTTTGTTTGTGAATCAATTTCATTGCACAGAAAGTTATACTCTGTTTTCTCTTTTTCTTGACAAAGGAATTTGATTGAATATTGATTCTTGGTTTTAGAACAATTTTAAAAGTGATAAACATCCTGTAAAAAAACTCTGATTTAAAATTTTAATTTACTAAGGTTCAACCAATTCACCCCCCCTCTTGGTTGTGTTGAAGTGGCGCCGTTAGCGTGAGAATGCACTAGAAGGCTTGTCTTTCGAATAAGTGGCGCGATTAGCGCCAGAATTGCCCTGGAGACCCCCTGATTCGAATATGTGGCGCGATTAGCGTGGGGTGTGGCGCTATTAGCATGGGAACATGAACTGGGGGACTATAAAAGGCCATTTTCACGATTTTTGGGGGAAAAACTCTTCCTCCTTCTTCCTCTGACCCCAGGACGGCCATTGATGACCAGAGAAGCTTCATATCTCCTCCATACTTCATCTAAAAACTTTCTATCCTTCAGGAAAGTTGTTTAGAACTCCTCCATGAGCTAGATTCCAGCTTCAATCCTTAGAGAAAACCATCAATTGGAGAGATCCCTTTCTCTAGGGAACTTTGGAAAGCTTGAGTTTTGAGGAGAAAGACGGCGATTTAAGGACGCCAAGGCCTGGAGAAGTGATCTTCCAGCCTTCCTCGACTGTTTAGAGGTAAGAAACTCAAGTTTTACCGTTTGATTTGTGAAATTGTTCTTGGGATGAATAGTGACCACTTTGTGATAGGGCTGGAATTAGGCTTGAGTTCTTTAGAAAAGTATGCTCAGGAGGTTGTTCTGATGAATATTAAGCTTTGAAACATGATTTCTGATGAAGTTTGGTTTTGACTCTGTAATATGTATGAGTAGGGAGAATGTTGATGAAATGGAAGGTATTATAAGATATATGAGCCTGAGTGCTTTTACAAAAGTTACTCAGGAGGCTAAATAAACGGTGAATATGTGTTGAAATAACCGTTTTAGTTAAGTTGAATAATTAGTGATATATGGCCTGGTTAAAGGCAATTGAACTTGTTGATTTGTCTTATGCAGAGTCTTAGAAAGACTCTAAGGCCTTGGTTAGGCCGGGATAGATCCTGCTGAGGGTCTGTGAGTAGCCTATGAGGTGGTTAGTTTTGATAACCCTAAGATAGATGGTTGAGAGCGTTATGGAAAGGAATAGCGTTTCCTTTCATTCTAACGGCTGAGGACCGTTATTGATTGATTGTTTTATGCCTTGTGTAGGGCGTAATAGTGATCTTGCTGGTGGTTGTGACCACGAAGCCAAGAGAGCCGGTGTAGCACTGAGAGCAGGTAAGCTCTTTGTTCTTGGGAGTGTTTTCCACTATTTGTGTTCCACCATACTCCGAGGGAGTAATGGTTATTATATATCATGATGCATGTGTATTGAAATTGTATGTTACTGTTTTATTGAAACATGTATTTGATGATAAGACGAACACTGTGATAGTGTTCTGTGATTGATGATAAGATGAACACTGTGATAGTGTTCTGTGATTGATGATAAACTAAATATTGTGATAGTGTTGTGTTATATGATTGATAATAAGTTAAATACTGTGATAGTATTGTATTATGTGATTGATGAGATTCTCTGGCCAGTAGAATAGAGTATTAGGGATTTCCGTTGGAAATGTACCTGTCAGATGATCTCCCTTAGGCAACAGATTAAGTCCTAAGGTAACGTACCTGTCAGATGACCTTCCCTCGGAATAGGTATTCAATGAGGTCCTAAGGTAACGTACCTGTTCAGACGATCTTCCCTAGGCATTGAAATAAGTCCTAAGGTAATGTACCTATTCAGATGATCTTCCTTAGGCATTGGATTAAGTCATAAGGGAATGTACCTGTTCAGATGATCTTCCTTAGGCATTGGGATAAGTCCTAGGGGAAGGTACTTGTTCAGATGATCTTCCTTAGGCATTGGATTAAGTCATAAGGGAATGTACCTGTTCAGATGATCTTCCTTAGGCATTGGGATAAGTCCTAAGGGAAGGTACTTGTTCAGATGATCTTCCTTAAGCATGGAATGAAGTCCTGGAGGATTATACCACTGGGTGGATGATCTCTCTCAGACCATGTGATATGTGTGTATCTATTATATTGTTACACCTGTGTTATGATGTACATGTGATGTGTTTGTAAAGTGATGGCTAAATGATGATGATATATTTTATAAAAAGGGTGTTGATGAACCCTTGAGACATATGTATAGGTGGCAATATGTCGTGAGAGCCGTGGTGGCTAGATTGTATGTGGTGACAATTTTAATATTATGTGTCATGAAAGTGAACCAGGGGGAGGAAAGACCTCCAAGAACCCTGAGTTTACTGAGATTTTTATCTCACCCCGTGTGTGGGGATTATATTTTTGCAGGTGTAGTATCTAGCAGAGATTATGGATCCTAGGGCGGAAGGCCCAATAGGGACATGCGTGGTAAAGCTGCTTGGGCTGTGTTCCGAGAGCTCTAAGGCTCACTGTTGTAGATATCATATTGAGATAGGTAGTTTCTAATTCTCCTGACATATCTGTATAGATATTGTTAATGTATCTGTCATTCCTTTTAATGTATCTGTCATTCCTCTATGTTATCTGGATCCATAAGGACTAGTTGTAGTTGTGGCATTCGTTTATGTTTCGTGGATATGTATCATACATAATGAATCAAGAAATATGGTTTTGAAAACGCTTCCGATGATTTGATTAATTGTTTTAATTAATTATGCGCTTATCTGATTAAGTAATATGTTAATACACCGGATGCATACGGGGTGTTACAATTGGAACCACTTCTCTATGCTTTCCCTTTGAAACTTGCAGTGTCTTTTCATCTTCTGTTTCTCTGTCATCGACAATTTAATTTCTTTTTCAAAATTTGAATCCAAAAGCTCCTTTCTCCCAAACACAAAATTATCGGGACAGAATGTTTGTCCAAAAGGTCCAGATCTAACTGAGTCCATCGTGCGAGGCTCTAGATCCATGAGGACGGTGCGTGGAACGTACCTTCTACTGCTAGCCTCATTGTAGTAGACACTGAAGTTTGGTGCTCAACATTAAATCGTTGACTCTTTCCTTTATTTTATTGTGTGTTCTTCATTTGAGCAGGCCATATAGTCCCTGATTATCAAAATAAACAAGTGCATAGTAGCTCCCCTACCAACTATGTATTCTGCTGCTTTGTAATATAATGTCATGATACATGTGTTTTTGGCAAGGATAATGATGATAACACTCACATTAAGAACACGATAAGTTTACCATTTTAATATGCATATGCGCTAAAACATTTACAAATTTTTTTACAAGATTTATGGTGGGATTACCTTGCATGTTTCTTTCTAGTGTTATGCTTTTGGTATCATTGGTAGAGTCTTTTCAACCATTGTGGCTATATACATATTTTTAATGTTAATGGTGGCACTGAAATGTGTTGTATCTATTTGTGCATTTACCTTATAGGAAAAAGCGACTGGATGAAATATGTGTTGAAAAATATCAGCAATATAGTTGATCCGTCATCCTGTCATGGATTTTGCAAGGTAACTAATTTCAGTTTTTATTTCTAATATAGTACGTACATGCTCGGTTAAATAGCTAAATATAATAGTTCTTTTCCTCTATTTTGTATCTCTTCCCTTTATCCTCTCTTTCTCTCAAGGTTTTAGAAGCCTACAGATTCAGAGGACTGTGTTATTGTTATATCTGGTCCAGCAGTATGGTTCAAGTTCTCCATTTTCTCATCTAAGCTATTGCTATGGAGTATCATTTCTTTTAACTGATGTTAGATTAATATTTGCAACACCCAGAGGATAGAGTATCCCCAGTGCAAGAGATTGTATTTCGTGTGCAAACTAGAATAGCCAAGCCAATACCTGATGCCAAAGACCATACTATGTTAGCAAGGTTTCTTGTTTCTTCTAATCATATTGGTTGTCTCCTTGGCAAGGGTGGTTCCATCATAATTGAAATGAGGAAGAAATCAGGGGCCCGTATCCGTATATTTTGAAAGGATAAGGTTCCAAAGTGTGCTTCAGAGGATGAAGAAGTAATTCAGGTGCAATTTTACTTAGTTTTATATTGGTGTAAACTTCTTCCACTTTATAATCTTTGTAGTTTATCCCATATGGTTAATTTACTTAATAATGCTGATATTTCATTATCTTGTAATTATTGAAGATTGAATTAAACAACTACTTCTTGGTACTAACTTAGGCTTAAAACATTGCCTTTGCAGCATATGTGCATGTCATTTAAAGCACTGTCAAACACTTGGGCTAGATGTTGAGGTTAGTATTTTTAAAATTAAAATTGAAATGGATAAGGGAAGTGGTCTAATAGGCTTGGTTGGCGTAAAAATGAATGTGTATGTAATAATAATATATAATATATTTGATAAAACATAAGTTTTTTTTTTAAGTGTAACTGATGTCTACTATAGTATTGCTATCAATAGTTTTGCTTTCTTTATTATTTTCAAATTCTCTTCTTTCCACTTTATCTCTATTACTGAGGTTTTTTCCCCATGCAAGGGGAGCCAACCAATTATCACAAATACCACTGTTAATTTGTAGATTTTATCTGGCTATTAGATGGTTTGTGCTTTACACTTTAAGTAGTTGCTTGTGCCACTCACACATCCACACCTATACCAAAATTTCTTTGCGTATGCTCATTTACAGCTGCTCTTATAGACACAAGAATGTTTGGGTAATGAATGTAGTACCTCAAGATGGACCAAACACACTTAAGCTCATATATGACAGAGGCCTTATAGGAACTATTCATGACTAGTATTGAAGCTAGATTGCTTGAGTTATAAATCTATTGCTTCTTTGATAACTTTCCATCCATTTGAGACATTTAATTTTTATAACCTATGAATTTCTGATCTTATTTGATTTTGGCTTCTAATATTTAGATTCAGTTTCCAATTAGTCTTTCATTTTCCAAATATGGTTTCAACATGTTGGTCAATAGACACTATTTTCTAATTTTGTGGAAGTGTTCTTAATCTCATATATTACTTAACTACAAATAAATATTCTAATCATATATTACTCCTATATTAATGTGATTTGGTGTGAAGTATGAAAATATAGTATGATTTCCAATGATTATATAGATAAATTCAATGATAATAACATTATTACGAATTTAATTGTCTCAAATCAAACAGATTAGGAGGAAAAGTAGAGAATTAAGTATGATTTCCAATCCTATATTTTTTATTTAAGTAAAAGATATTCTAAGACGGTTATCTGAAAAACCGTCTTAGAAAGTAGATTTCTAAAACAGTTTTTAACAAAAACCGTCTTAGAATCATTAATTTTTTTATTTAATAAAAGACATTCTAAGACGGTCATCTGGAAAACCGTCTTAGAAAGTAGATTTCTAAGATGGTTATAAGCTAAAAACCCATCTTAGAAAATCATCATTCTAAGACGGTTCTGTGAATAACCGTCTTAGAAGGCCTAAAAGTTTATCAAATCTGAGACGGTTATCTGTACAACCATCTTAGAAAGCCATCATTCTAAGACAGTTTGTACAAATAACCATCTTAGATTTGATGAAAACTTTTTTTTCTTTTTTTTAACATCTTCTAAGACGGTTCATCGTTACAATCGACTTAGAATCGCAAATACCAAGACGGTCTCATAACCGACTTCGAAAATCAAACTTTCAAAGACGTTTGCAACAAAGATGGGTGGAGAACCATCCTTGAATGGCCTTTAGAACCGACTTAGAAGGCTTGTCTTGTAGTAGTGTTCCTATGAAGCCAAGTTGTGACAAATATGTTTTATATATATAAACCTTAAGCATGTTGTTAGAACAAATATTTATCATATATTAAATGTAATAATTCAAAGTGTAAGTTACATTTCATAACATCAAAATTAAAAAGCTTTATGTGGATTATTTCCATGAAAAATGGCTTTGACTTATTAAAGTTTGTCATTAATTTTTATTTCTTCCATTCCTCTATTTGAGTAGAAGTTCCCTAGATCCTTTTTTCCAATTGGTAAACAATTTATTCCTTGAAATCTAATTCAGTTTTATGTGAATTACAAATATGATTCTTCCAATCCATGACTTCAATTGAGTTAAGCCTGACTGTAATAGACAGACACCAAATAAAATCGTTAACAATAGTAAGTGACACCTAGTAGTGGAATTTCATTTCAAGTGGCCCCCACCCACCGAATTTGGTGCTTGTAAGACAATAATCGTGAAGCTCATCTGATAGGCATTCACTTTATTCAACAAATGTTTGACTTTAAAGAAGAGAGCTTTCAAAGTAACTAATTATAAGGTTTTGATATCTTTAAAAGGAAAGGAAGTACTTGCTTCCCGCCAAAGAAAGAACAACACAAACCGTATAAGCAACCTCATATTTGGAACCCACAAGAGGTACAAGAGCAAGAAAAGAATAATACTTTTCTCATTTGTTGAAACTACACAATTATGATGAGACAATAAAAGCCTCAAACATCATATTCCTGTTTTGTTACTCATCCAAATTATTCAACCCTTTCTTATTTTATTTTAACATCTTGCACCACATTTTTTTAATCCTTGTTTTGTTAACAAAGTATTATAGCAGCAACATAGATGGACCTGGAATTTGGACTCAATATCACTAAAACTAGAGATGACATTGCTTCCATCTCTGAGTATCAATTAGCAAAGGGCCTATCTTTCAATCTACAGAAATAACAACTATGGTCATCCTCTATGCTCATTCCTTAAAGGTCATGGATGGAAAAAAGTTAGAGTACAAAGGTGAGGAAGCACTGAAGGAGATAGAGAGGTTGACAATGAAGGCTACTGAAGTTCAAGAAGGCCTTTTGAAACAAATCTTAACTCAGAATAGGGAAACAGAGTATTTGAGTAAGTATATGAGGGGAGAAAAAATTACAACAAACATAGCAGAGTTTAACAGGTGTGCTCCAGTCACCACTTATGAAAGAATCTTCCCATATATCCAGAGGATTGTTAATGGGGAAGGCTCTTCTCTCATCACTAGTCACCCAATAACAAAAATGTTATGCAGCTACTATACATAACTTTCTGCAACCACTAGTATATATAAATTGTTCATTCATTCCTTTATTATAAGTTTCTAGTATTTATCTCAATAATCTTAATCATATACTATGGTATAAATGTTTAGTTTTGAGACATTAGCTGGAGAACCTAAAATGATGCCATCAGTTGTGGAGGATCTAGAACGTCGTACCTTCGTGTACAATCTTATCACGCCAATCATAAACCAGTTAATAATAATAGTAACATCCCTACATATTTTTATTTCTTCTTCGCCTTGATTATGCATACCTAGAATCCTATATATTAATTATTCACAAACGTTATTGCATTTGAATTAAATTTTCAATGTTCATTCATCAGCTGTAGTTATCTAAAATTTCAACACGGAAAAAGCTTAGACAACACTCGCTTGATTTTGCTGCTTAGCAAGTTGATTCTTTATTGTGTTTCATGTCATCACGCTTGGGTTGTGATTCTCCAAACTAAGTATACAGGCAAATGAAAAAGATATGACGTGATATAACTATATACCAAAACAAAAACAAACATGAAAGGTTGTGCAATCATACACATCAACATCCAATATTGACATTAAAGTTCTTGCGTCAAGGACATCCTCTAAATTATATCTTTTTTAACCATCATTTTCTTAGGATCTACATGTTTTAATTACACAATGACCATTAATTTATGTTTTGCATCACGTTTACACACATACGTGACATGTTTGAATGTGTTGCACCACACACTAAGTACCTTTCATATCATAAGAGTTTTCTACCTTCCATTTCACATGTGGTTTTGCAGAGAAGTTAGTATATATATAAATACAACCATAGACACAAGTTAGAAATAAACACAATCCATACAACTTTGAAAAGCACTACCAGGTAAAAAAATATTTATCATTGTTTTTCCTTTCGTATATAGAGATATGGGTGGACATAACAATGGCCATGAACAACAAAGAAGTTTTGCCATTCTTATCATCTCTTCAATCCTACTTGTGGCTACGATGCCTATTGCAATGGCTTTTGGTTTAAACCATAACACTAACCCTAACCCTGTTGGATTTAACCTAAAACCTAACCCTATTGGTTTAAACCTTGACCCTGGAGGTGAAACTACAGGAGAACCAGGGTGAAAGTTAAGGATCATACCTGAATAACCCAATAACAAAGTTGTCGGCACCAAGTCGAAGAGAGACAGAGCAAAGGCGCCGAACGAGCAAGTGACAGGCTTCGTCGTTTCGAGGCCACCACGCAAGTACGGTGGTTTAGGGAGACAGGTCACACGTTGGGGTGACGACAGTACAAAAGGGACAGTGAGAGAAGGCAACACCTTAAGGGAAGGGAGGAGTTTAGGGCACGACACAATTTCATGGGGACCAAAATGAAAACAAACACAAAACACATAAAACAACGGCGTTTTATTTTTTTTTCCCACATTTTAAAGACGGTTATACCCAATGTCTTTGCAAACACCAACGAAGATGGTTAAACTAAAATCGTCGTTGTTTTCAACCATCTAAAACGGTTTCGATATGAACTGTCTTTGAAATGTTCATTTTAATTACGCAAATGCCACTGCACCCCATTCTGCGACGGTTTCTTGACAACCGACTTAAATTGACCGTTGTAAAGTGTGTTTTTTTTAGTAGTGCCTACTCAATATGTCAAATTCTTCCAAATGATGAGCATAATACTTGTAAAGATATTCAGATATACGTTCAAGTTAGTGAGTAAATAATAATTATAATAGAGTAAAAAAAATATCTTTACATATATCCCCTTATTTATAATAGTAGGGTTTATCGGTTATTAAAATGAGAGTGGATGTGCGGTTATTATCCACTTTATAAAAAATAAAAAATAATTTAATAATTATTTATTACTTATTATTTTTTAAAAATTAATATTGTTTTTTCCGGTTTGAAACATCCTACTACCGGCTATTAATTTTTAACCCTTTACAGGTGAGGCACGGTTTTTAGATCTTCACATTAGCCATCGCCGACTTAATAATCATTGTTCGCATGTTCTGGTATTCTCCGACTTAAGCTAGTAGGTAATCGTGATTGCCTTACTTGTTTAAACAGGCGTAATTTCAAGGTGTAAAACTTAGGTTTTTTTCCTAATATACACCTATTTTCATCCAAAATTTCCCAATATACACCATTTTTGCAAAATTTTCCCAAAATACACTTGTTTTTAGTGTAAGTGGGAAGTCTGGGTTTGTATACCCGACTTCTCACCGTGCAGCTATTTTTTTTTATCATCATGCAGTTATCATTTTTTTATAAAAAAAAATAGTTATGCTTGGAAGTCGGGATTTCATCACCCGACTTTCGTACGTGATTTTTTTTAATTTTTAAATGTTTTTAATTTTTTTAAAATTATGATTGTTTTTAATTTATTTAATTTAAAAAAGGAAAAAGTGATAAAAAATAAGTAGATTAAAAATAAAAAAACCCAGACTTATAAAAAAATAAAAATAAAGTGGATATATAATTATCATATATCAATTATATTATATGATAAAATTTAAACAGCCAAAAATAGAAAAAAATGGATCATAAAAAATGACATGCATACATAAAATACATAAAAAAATAAGATTTGTCCAAAAACAATACTATGAAGGTATGTTAGGACAATTTGTTCTGTTATGTCCTTGTTGTCGGCAAATTCCACATTTTTTCTTCGAATCCCGTTCAATTTCTTCGTCCATTTTGGTGGGTATGCGATTTGATACCGGACGACCCTTTGCACTTCTTCTTTTCCTTGGATCAGGACCCCACTGATCTCCTTCATATTCTTGCCACATTGATTCGTGTGGCAATAAACCAAATGAGTTGTCGTAGATGTGCAAAATGTTTTGCAAAGTAAATAGTGGTGGCACATCATTCATGTGATTGACATTGACAGATTTACAGGCAGCCATGACGTGAGAACACGATAAGTGTTTAGCCTGATATTCACCACAATGACAATTTTGGGATTCTAACATGACCCTAAATCTTCCAGGTGGTCTAGGTGTTTCAAGTGGGGCTTGGGTCTCTGTTACAAGAAACGTGTGATTGTGTCTGTCGAATTCACTAACAATGTGCGTATTTGATTCCAGTTGATTCTATTCATTGCCTCAAAGACGACTTCAGAATACTGTGAGCCGGAGTTGATCATTGCTTGGGTTTTTTGGCCTCTAATTGTAAAAAGCTTTGCGGTCTTGAAATACGTCTCCTCAAGCAAAGATGACGCTGGCAAAATATCTTGTGCTTTTGAACATGGAATTAACCGACTCAGACAAATTTGTGGTCATATGTCCCCAACGTTTTCCCTCATCGAAGCATTGTACCCAATCTTTTTTTGTAGCCGATCAAGCCATTCAGCTGCACTTGGTTTGTTCGCACGGATATCCCCAAGATGCCGCCAATGCATTTTCTCTGTGTATGCGTACCCTGTAAATATTCAATAAATTTAATATGTAATGAAATTTTAAATATAATATATTTTAGTGGAAAAAATATTAAATATTCTCACCAGCTCGCATTAGTGATTTCTTCAGATGTTTGCAGTTGGGGTTACCACAAAGGAAATTTTGTGCAATGTGGCGCAGACAGAAGAAATGAGATGTATCCCCAACCCATAAGTTAGTTGCGTTGTTGTAGGCACTTATAATCGCAGCGTGTCTATCTGAAATGAGAGAAATGTTACTTTGCAGAGTAACATGCCTTCTCAAATTCTTTAGGGAGAATCCCTAAGCTAAAGTTGTCTCCCCTTCTACAATGGCGTAGGCAATCGGGAAGATATGGTTAGCACCATCCTGTGATGTAGCTATCAATAATGTGTCTGTATACTTCCCATAAAGCCATGTACCATTTACTTGTACGATGGGTTTGCAATGTGCAAACCCATTAATGCATGGACCGAAAGACCAAAAGACACGTTTAAACATTTTTTTCCAGCTATCATTTCTTTGTCTTCAAACACGGATTCTGTTTGAGCAACGACAATAGTCCCAGGAATACAAGATTGCAGAGCTCCCAAAAGTTTTGGCAAATTGGCATATTATTGTTCCCAATTCCCATGAATCATCTCCAATGCTCTTTGCTTTGCTAACCATGTCTTTTTGTAGGACGGAGTATATAATTCATAAATGTTTTTATCTCTGCAATCAACGTTTTGATGGAGACTGTTGGGTTCGTTTTGACAATGGGTTGGATGATTTGCGCTATCACGTGTTTGTCAAGTTGCCTATGATCTTGTGTGAGCATTGGTGCGACACAAGTGTGTTGACCTCTGATACTTTTGATAATCCATTTGTTACGCTTCTTTGAATTGGATGCGCCTAAGCTCCACGTGTAGCCATTCTCATGTGATTTACACACGAGGTTTAGCCTTCTCTGGTCAGAATATATTGTTTTGCAGTCAAAATGATTTCTGACGTTGTATTCTTTGACTGCTTGAATACATTGTGCTTTTTCATCGAAGGTCATGCCAACCTCGAGTGCACCAATTGGTGGTTGCACACGGTCTTGTTGTTGAACGAAATGGTGGTGATCAGTGTATTGTTGTAGGTGCTCAAGGTTCAACCCCGTTGGACACCTTGGTTGATGATATTGCAACGGAGGTGATGTTGGTACGACAAAACCCTCGTCATTGCTTTGATCATTGTTGTGATCAAACAACTCTTGATCCTCATGCTCACTAAAATCATCCATGTTTTCTTCGTGAAATCGTATGATGGGATCTTCATTAGTGATGGGATCTTTAATTGGGTTTGATGTTTGTGTTTGTGGTTTTTGTGATGGGGGTGATGGATGATGGTATTGTTGGTGAAAGGAGGTTTTTTAGGCATCAGAAAAAGAATCATTTTGGGATAGTAGTTGTGTGTATGAAGTGTAAATGTCAAAGGCGTCTTGTGTTTCAAGGTCTGTGTATGAAGGTGGTTGTGGTTGTCGAGAAGGTGGTTGTGGTTGAGAAATACGCTCAGTAACAGCATACAGTTGGGCAGAACCCAATTGTGGATTATGGACAAGTGTTTCCAGGGTGCCTCTAAGATCATCATTGTCGTGTAATTGTGCTGAAATATAATGTGTTTCGGCAGGATACAATGAAACAGGGACACGATATAACAACTGAACAACTGTTTCAGTTGCTTGAGTAGGGAGACGTTGGGTAATTTTTCGAATAAGTTGTGTTAACGTAATAGACCTACTTACGTATAGAAATATTGGGTTTGCACATGCATACATTGATCCTTCAACAGGGTCGTCAAATATATGACCATGATGATGAATGATAAATGATATTTCTTTACATGGAGCCATGAGTGGTGTTTTGGGGATGTGATTGGGAAGAGTATGAGAGTTAGGAATAGAGGTTTGTATTGTGAGTATGTTGTTGTGTGTGATGTATTATGAATTGGTGAGATTATATATAGGGTCGAAAAGTTAGGTGGGAGGGTTAGGTAGGAACGTTTAGGTTGGAGGGTTAGGTGTGATAGTGGGAGGATTAGGTGGGAACGTCTAGGTTGAACGGTTAGGTGGGATAGTTAAGTGGGACAATTAGATGGGAACGTCTAGGTTGGACGGTTAGGTGGGATCGTTAAGTGGGACGATTAGGTGAGAATGTATAGGTTTACAGTCTGTAGCCTCATAGACTGTGGACGACATCGATCACAGAGCCCACGCGGATTACTAGCATCCGTATTGATGCCTTTGTCGGTGCATGTGAGTGAACAGTGTGACGCATGCGCAGACCATAGGCAACGGGCTCTCTGTATCCTCGTAGACTGTGGACCGCATCGATCACAAAGCCCACGCGGATTACTGGCATCCGCATTGATGCCTTTGCCGGTGCATGTGAGTGAACAGTGTGACGCATGCGCAGACCATAGGCAACAGACTCTCTGTAGCCTCGTAGACTGTGGACCGCATCGATCACAGAGCCCACGCGGATTACTGGCATCCGCATTGATGCCTTTGCCGGTGCATGTAAGTGAACAGTGTGACGCATGCGCAAAGCATTCAGGATCAGATTATTATAGTTATTTGAAATTAACAGCTAAAAAGCATGAAACAACGACAAAGACATTTAAAGACTAACAAACAGATAAAAGCAATACAAAATCAAAATACATGAAATTGTTCATTCTAATTTCAGGGAATTGTCGAGGTGGTGCTCCATCTCCGCCCAACTTTGATCATTAACTTCAGAAGGTGACGACGAGGTTTGAACATCAACTTTAAGTTCCAAACATATTACGGTCGTCATTTTTTCAAATATATCGAACATGCACAAAACACCTTTTTCGTCAATAATTTGAATGGCCATATACTAAACACATCCATGGGATTGGTATAGAGGACAATGAAACCAAAGTGCGGTAACTATAGGTGTAACACCATAATCTGTAATTGATGACTGTATACTGTTGATTATGTCTGGCAGGGTCATTGTTGAATACAGCAGTATCGATTTGGTCTTGTCACTTCTGAAAATTGCATTTCCACTAGAACTGTGGATGACCTCACCATTTATATAAACATACGCACAAATTGGCTCTGCACTCATTTTGCTTGCTCTCTTTGTTTTTTGTGCACAATGTTATTTGATGCAACTATGCAAAAGTTGTGTTGATATTATGCCTTTATATATAGCATGAATGACAGGTCTATGGTTCACGTGGTTTTAGATCTCGGTGCATGACAGTAAGACAACTGTCTTAACGTGCTTTGGAATCTCGAGGCCTTATTGTGAACCAAAGTGAAAACGTGGTTTCAGATCTCGAGGCAATTTACATTATAAATTGATAGGAGGTGAATGTCGACTACACATTTTCATCACCAACTTCAAATTTTATTTCACTCATTACCGTTTTACAATTAAACCTTGTTGTCATGGCTCATATACCTCTATTGTGTCATCAACACGTTCACCGTTCACGTACCACAAATAACGACCTAATCAGTTCGTATTATCATACAATACCTGAACCACAACCATAAATTATACCATTATTAAAGTCTACCGGGTTCCAACATATTGCCCTAATTAAACAGTGCATAATTGATCCTGCATTGATTACTGCATTGGTTGAAAGATGGAGGCCTGAAACACATACCTTTCACCTTCCATGGGGTGAGTGCACAATCACACTAGAAGACGTTGCACTGCATCTAGGCATTAGGGTCGATGGCCGTGTTGTGACAGGACCTAGTTTCTCAAATTGGAATGATTTATGCGACGAGTTATTAGGAGAAGTCCCTCCAGATAATGCACGAAAGGGAGCTGCAATGAAGCTGACATGGTTGCTTAGCATCTTGCGCGCACCTTTACCTGAAGAACCAACAATACACCAACTACAATGCAAGTGTAGAGCTTACATAATGTACATCATTGGTGGTGCTCTAATACCTGATAAATCTGGAAATAGAGTTCATCTAATGTATTTGAACCTATTACGTGATTTCAACAACATAAAGAGATATAGTTGGGGTTCTGCTTGTTTAGCAAACATGTACAAAGAGCTGTGTCGGGCATCATTAGAGGTTGGTAGAGTTATGGGTGGTTGTGCCATACTATTGCAGTCATGGGCTTGGTACCGCATGCCTTTTATTGCACCAAGAGTCCTACGGCCTGAAACAACTTATCCACTCTCGAAAAGATTATTACAAATAATGATATCAAATATTTTCATTTCAATGAAGCCCATTATAATATTTTAATGAATAATGGCTAAATTTCTTTTTGGAATTTCAGATGGAGTGGTGGTGGATTACAACATACGGGCACACCTCATGGTGACTTGGACGGTATAGATCTCGTATAGATCATATGGAAAGCCATCAGGTATGTTACTATCATCAATAGCACCATCAATATGCACATATTAAAATTTAGTAATGTTGCCTTGTTTACATATATTCCAGTTTTGTTGGGTCCCATATAGAGGATTTGAAGAGCACCTACCAAGACATGCATACAGAGACATGGACATTTGGTCTGCATGCACTGCAATTATTTGTTTTTCAGTCGTCGAATGGCATCAAACAAACCGGGTCAAGCTACAATTTGGTTTGCATCAAGATATCCCTATTGATCCCATGAATCTAGATCAACTTCACCAGATTGACATGCGAGGTAATCATTACATTGACTGGATGGAATATCATGCGGGGTGGATTAATTTTTGGAAAAACAAACGCACTGATGTTTTAACTTGACAATCAGTTGAAGGGCCATTGACACATACACCGGAGTATATGGAATGGTATAGGCAAAACACTATTTTGTTCTTGTCGATTGTACAACAACTAACATGGCCAAAAAAGGGCAAAAAAAAAAAAACATGTTTTCGACCCTTAAAACAATGTTCAAGTGGTCATGTTAGATATTTTTTAAAAATTTTCTCCAAGACATTACAAAAATTCCTTTCAAGTGTTTTTCATAGTTTTCACGTCAAACAAAAAAAAATATATCATCCAACAGTTTAATGAACAACGCCCTCAAAAAATGGTCAAAAAACAAAAAAAAAAACATGTTTTCGACCCTTAAAATAATGTTCAAGTGGTCATGTTACACATTTTTTAAAAATTTTCTCCAAGACATTACAAAAATTCCTTTCAATTATTTTTCATAGTTTTCACGTCAAACAACCCAAAAAAAATATATCGTCTAACAGTTTAATCAACAACGCCCTCAAAAATGGCCAAAAAACAAAAAAAAAAACATGTTTTCGACCCTTCAAACAATGTTTAAGTGGTCATGTTAGACATTTTAAAAAAAATGAAAAGTTGGCAAAGTGACATGTCTCAATCAACATTGGATACCTGACAAACCTATTCCAAATAATGGACAACTACCAATTAAAATTCAATGTAAAACATCAATAACGGATTTGTACACTACGTACAAAGCTAAAATCACAGTCTAAAATGACAATACTATGCACTATATCGATAAAAGCAAAAGTTGGAATAATGACATGTCTCAATCAACATTGGATACCTGACAAATCTCTACCCAAATACACAATTCTAACCTTATCAAAATTCGATAACATCAACGTGACAATTATTCAGTTGTCTATAAATAAACAAAACTATACAGCTACACACTTCGACACAATATACCCTCACAAACAAAATTCAATCTTCATTTTTGGGAGAAACAAGCACTCAAACCATTGCTAACTCAATATTAGCATTCATTTTTCCAAATGGATCAATCATACACAACAAAACTGGTTTGTATTTTCAATGTCCTACTCCAATACCAATGCGAGTTTCTACTGAGTGTTCTTTCCAAACACTAAAGAGTAGAATGCACAACACCCTTCAGCTAACCAATGACCAATCTGTGCATGAAATCTACTATCGACAACCGTCAATTGATGCAGGTCAGCAATATTTTTTTCATTCTCTGCAACTGAAAAATGATGATGATGTTTGCACAATGTTAATGTGCTATGAAAAACACCCGTGTGTTGGTCTTATAGAATTATTATGTATCACCGGCAGAACACCAGATGGTATACTCAACCTACTTCGATCTACCATCACTCATACTCATGATGCAATGTTGTATTACAACGGCAAGTGGAAGATACCACGACAAGGCAATTTTTTGGGTTACTCCTTCACTGGAACAAATCCAATAAGATTTCAAATTTCTTCCCTATGCAACATCGAAACACTCAAGGATATAATCAAGCAAGTTGCGCCCCTAGGGGTTCCTCCTTATGGAATTCACGAATCACAAGTGGTCAGACAATTGTTCTTCCGACAACCAGGACATTCAAAATATTCAGAAAAAGTAATCGAATTTGAAATAATGCAACTGAAAAACGATGAAGATGTATTAAAGGTGTTAGCGGAATCCAATTACTGGAAGCGTTTCTGTTCAATAGAAATTTTAGCTGTTTTTAACAAACCAAAAATCCAATTACTGGTAGAAGACATGTTTGCTGCACAACATTTGTCAAATTATGATTAGTTTTTTCATTTTCATGTTTCAATTGTTATTGTTAGTACGTTTTGTTATTAGTATCTGTTGGTTGTGTTTCTCTTTTTAATTACTAATGTTTATACTTGTTATTCTATTATGTTTCTATTATTATATTTATCTATCTAATTGTTGTTATTTTTTGTTGTTTTAATGTTTTAACTTATATATCATAATTATATATCCACTTTATTTTTACTTTTTTTATAAGTCTTGGTTTTTTAATTTTTAATCTACTTATTTTTTATCACTTTTTCCTTTTTTAAATTAAATAAATTAAAAACAATCATAATTTAAAAATAATAAAAAAAATTTAAAAAATAAAAAACAATCATGTTTATTTATTATTTTTTTAAAAAAATCATAATTTTAAAAAAATAAAAAACATTTGAAAATTTAAAAAAATCACGTACGGAAGTCGGGTGATGAAATCCCGACTTGCAAGCATAACTATTTTTTTATATAAAAAAAATGATAACTGCATGATGATAAAAAAAAAATAGTTACACGGTGAGAAGTCGGGTATACAAACAGGTGTATTTTGGGAAAATTTTACTAAAAGGATGTATATTAGGAAATTTTGGATGAAAATAGGTGTATATTGGGAAAAAAACCTAAAACTTACACAAATAAGGGAAAAAGTGTTATCAACGGTCACCAACCTTTTCCATAAAGACAAACGGAATATTAAAGGGGACTAACTTAATTAATCTAATAATATTTGAGTGTTATAAATTTTTGTATTATATTTAATTTTTATGGATAAAACGAAAGATAAATAGACGTTGTTTAGAAATATTTTTACTGTTAAGAAATTAATAAATAAAAAGTTTTTCTTTAAATATGATAGAAGTATATTAAAAATTATGA
Organism: Glycine tomentella; assembly: GCA_007407185.1. Classification (NCBI taxonomy): domain Eukaryota; kingdom Viridiplantae; phylum Streptophyta; class Magnoliopsida; order Fabales; family Fabaceae; genus Glycine; species Glycine tomentella. The sequence continues at coordinate 108,285 of PYAF01002935.1, read as the reverse complement.
TAAAAAAATATGCATAACATTTTTTTATTTGCTTAACAAGTATCTTAATATTTGCTAAACAAAAATGACAAAAGATACAAAGCAATGAGAAGTAAGTGTTTATATGAGTTTCTTACTCATCTTTTTGTTGTTCCTACAATGCCATGTCACTCATAAGAACTCTTACAAATTTTGTTACAATGTAAAAAATTACAAGAAACTCCAAAAAAAGTCCTTGATTGGTGATGTTTGAAAAATAAGAAAATGGAGAAAGGATTTGTTATATTTGAAACTCAAATTTTTTGTAAAGGAACTCTCATGCCATCTAGATACTCTTCAATATAAAATTTCTTCTAAAAAACAATTTTTTATCTTTAAAAATTCATCAAACACCTTCCATTTAAAATGCTCTAAGTTCTATATAGACAATGCCAACTACAAAAAATGCCCTAGGATTCCCCAGAAATTATATTGAGTTCCTACTTCCCTTTACTCTCTAGCATACCACTGTTTCACTGGAACATTCGTTTTTCTTTTTATAACAAAACATACAATGGTTAAAAATCCATTACAATTATAAATTTTAGCCATGCCTGCATTTTTTTTTTCCATATGGGAACTTTACTTCTAAAACAAGCTTACAAATTTGGTTATTATACAAATGTGCGTGTTGAATTTCACGCCGGGCGAGTCATCCAAATAATTAAAATATTAATTAATATTTTAAAAAAAAAACTAAAAAATATTAATTAATATTGTAAATAAATTTTCATATATTGATAATTGATCTCATATTGAAGAATTAATTTAATTCAAAATTAATTTTAAATTGAGTTACTTTACATAACTTTTAATTGAATAAAAATTATTTTTAATTTTAATTTATTTTTAAATTTAAACATTCAAATATAAATCACTTTATTTTAAAATCAATTTAGTAATATGTTCACTCAAACACACAAGTAATGAACCCATAACGCTTAACATACATGATATATAATGACTTTTTTTTAATCAAATTTAAATTTTGATTGAACTTTGGATATAAAATAAAAATTATGTTAAAAAAGAAATATTTTATCTTATATATTATCAAGATTACCAACAAAGATTTATCAGTATTTTATATGTAAATAACTTCAAACTAATATCATAATTAAAAAAAACTTATATTTGATGATGTAAATACTAAATACCTCTAATATTGATCCCAACAAAATTTACTGTCTGTCAAAAAAAAAAATCATTCTGTCAAAAAAAAATCATAAAGCAATCAAAATACGGAGTGTCGGTGTCGGTGAGTATTGGATTACTTGCAACGGTGGTGAGTGGTGACAACTGACAACGGGATTTCGGAGTTTGTCTTTGTTCATACAAGCCAATGCAGGGGTTCTAATGTCATTTCACTTACCTCCATCAGCGCAGTGACCAGCTTCCGAAGGAAAGTGAAACAAAAACGTTGCATAGATAATATACATAAATGTGTATGCAATATCAAACATCATAGTCTCCATTGCTCGGTTTCGCGTTTCATATTCTTCGCCCCTTATTCTGCAGTGCGTGAAGAATATCTTCATTTCTTTCATGCGCTCAGACTTTTAGTCCTCACGCACATTTTCTGTGCACGAGGTAAGTGATATAATTATTTTGAATTTTCAATCTTATTATTTTTTGGTTCATCATTGTTTCTTCATTTGTCATACTTACATTCCTATTTTCTTCTCTGTTGTGTAGTAATATTACTATTACTATTACTATTATCTATACAGCATTATAATTTGCATATCTCTAAACCCAGAAAGGCATATACACTAGTTAAGAGTTTGGTGTTATCTTAATTATCTGCATTTTTTTTTATTTTCACTCATTTTTTGCATCTGGGTCTGTAAGATCTGGCACGAATTCCCTGTGAATCTTGCAAAGATGGAATCTTGTGCGCAATTCGGGTTCTGGGTGGTCTTGATCTTGTTCTTGGCATTTCAAATTCCACCCAATTACGGATTCTACCTTCCGGGTAGTTACCCCCACAACTATGGTGTCTCAGATGAGTTGTGGGTGAAGGTGAATTCCCTCACCTCCATTGACACAGAAATGCCCTTTAGCTACTACAGCTTGCCCTTTTGCAAGCCTGAGGGTGGTATCAAGGACAGTGCTGAGAACCTTGGGGAGCTCCTCATGGGGGATAGGATAGAGAACTCTCCTTATAGGTTTAGGATGTACTCCAATGAGTCTGAGATTTACTTGTGCCGGATCGAGGCATTGTCTGGGGACCAGTTCAAGATCTTGAAGGAGAGGATTGATGAGATGTATCAGGTCAATTTGATTCTTGATAATTTGCCTGCTATTAGGTTCACACAGAAAGAAGGGTACTTTATGAGATGGACCGGGTACCCTGTTGGTATTAAGATTGAGGATGCTTATTATGTGTTTAACCATCTCAAGTTCAATGTTCTTGTCCACAAGTACGAGGAGACCAATGTGGCTCGTGTGATGGGGACGGGTGAAGGTGCAGAACTGATCCCAGTTGGCAAGGAGGGGTCTTCTGAGAAGCCCGGATACATGGTTGTTGGGTTTGAGGTGATTCCTTGTAGTATTATGCATAATGCTGATTCTGCGAAAAACTTGAAGATGTATGAGAAGTATCCCTCGTCTATCAGATGCGATCCGGCCACTGTGGCAATGCCTATCAAGGAGGGTCAGCCTGTTGTTTTCACTTATGAGGTCACCTTTGAGGAGAGTGACATCAAATGGCCGTCTAGATGGGATGCTTACTTGAAGATGGAGGGAGCTAAAGTGCATTGGTTTTCTATCCTTAATTCGCTTATGGTGATCACTTTTCTTGCTGGCATTGTTCTTGTGATCTTCCTGAGGACTATTAGGAGGGATCTGACCCGTTATGAGGAGCTCGATAAGGAGGCTCAAGCACAAATGAATGAAGAGTTATCTGGTTGGAAGCTTGTAGTGGGAGATGTTTTCCGTGCTCCATCGAATCCTGCTTTGTTGTGTGTGATGGTTGGGGATGGGGTTCAGATTCTTGGGATGTCTGTTGTGACAATATTGTTTGCTGCACTTGGATTCATGTCACCGGCATCTCGCGGAACACTGATCACAGGTATGCTGTTTTTCTATATGATACTCGGTATCGCTGCTGGTTATGTCTCAGTTCGTATGTGGAGGACAATCGGCTTTGGTGAACAGAAGGGCTGGGTGTCAATCGCGTGGAAAGCTGCGTGTTTCTTCCCAGGCATTTCCTTTTTGATCCTCACAACCTTGAACTTCCTATTGTGGGGAAGCCACAGCACCGGAGCCATTCCATTTTCGCTCTTTGTAATACTAATCTTGCTTTGGTTCTGCATATCAGTACCCCTTACACTTGTTGGTGGCTACTTTGGAGCCAAGGCACCCCACATCGAGTATCCGGTCCGAACCAACCAAATTCCTCGTGAAATTCCCCAGCAAAAGTACCCATCATGGCTGTTAGTTCTTGGTGCTGGCACTCTTCCATTTGGCACCTTGTTCATTGAGCTCTTCTTTATCATGTCCAGCATTTGGATGGGCCGCGTTTACTACGTCTTTGGGTTTCTCTTTGTTGTTTTGATCCTTCTTGTGGTGGTTTGTGCCGAGGTATCTCTAGTTCTGACTTACATGCACCTGTGTGTGGAGGATTGGAAATGGTGGTGGAAATCGTTCTTTGCCTCTGGCTCTGTTGCCATTTACATCTTTTTGTACTCTGTTAACTATCTTGTGTTTGATCTCAAGAGTTTGAGTGGTCCCGTGTCTGCAACTCTTTACTTGGGATACTCACTCTTCATGGTTCTAGCGATCATGCTTTCTACAGGTACAATTGGGTTACTTTCTTCATTCTGGTTCGTGCATTACTTGTTCTCTTCTGTCAAGTTGGATTGAAGACTCAACGCTCTCACAAATTACCGTTACTGAGAAAACAGATTTCATCAAGAGGACCCTTTGAAATGTTCAATTTTATATGTTACTGTATTTCAGTTCATTATTTTGTTAGGGAAAAATAGTAAATTTAGTGCAGCAACTGTATTCTGTTTTGCTTAACTCATTGCTAGATATTAAAAAAATTATTCATTGCATGATGCAGTTAGTAATTGATAAGGTCCTTGGCATTCTGAAGCATGTAATCTTGTTGTTGGTAGTTGATGTTTGGAAATGTAATTCAGATCTTTATGGCCCTGTATGCGAAAATTCCAATTTCAATAATAAAAATATGACCGCAAGTAACAAGTTGCGCTTGACACCATGGTGATATTTCTCTGCATTTGTGGACCTTATTTATAGCGTTATTGTTTGTGGTTCAGTCATGCTGCAATTTGGTCCCACTTAAACGTTTGAAGATAGCTTGTGTGACAAAGTGGGAACTTAGATGAGAGATCTACCACGCGCGCGCGCACACAATAAGTTTCCTTAAAATAAATTTGGTATTGCAGTAAAATCCATTATATAAAAAAATACAACCACATAATTTTAGGCCTAATAATACAGTTATTTAACAAAAGATATCCTCCTTCCGTCCCTAATTTAAAAATCAATTTTAAAAATTTATTTGTTCATTTTCATAAGATTTTTTTATATATTTTAAGATGTATTAATTATGATTTTTTTATGTTTAACTATTCTCTTTTTAAACATTAATGAGAATCAATTAAGTGGATAAAGAAATAAATAAAAGATAATTTCAAAATAATAATACGAATAATTGATAGATTTAATGTGATTAACTAAATTAATTATTTTTTTGAGATATAAATTAATAGAAATAGTTTTATAATTAAGGACGGAAGGAGTAGGTCATAAGTGAAATTTCTAATCACAGTAATTGGATGAGAAAAAAAATATGAAAAAATTTAAAATAAACATAAAGTTCTTATATAATCATAAAAAATACTTTAGTACTAAGTTTTTCATTTTTTATTCACACAAAAAATTTGATTTTAAAAATTGTTGAAAGGAAATATAAATTTCAAATTACTGTTATTGTAGATAGAATCCATATTATTAGATAGTTCTGAAATTTGTTAGGATTTGCTGTTAGGATGTTACCTATTTTTATGTTACAAGTTGTTAATAATTTTGTATATATTTACCTCATTGAAAAGGAGTTAATTTTGATATCTTAACATGGTATCAGTTGTTCTGATCCAAGGTTAAAATTCCCCATTGCTTTCTATATTCTTTTCCAAAATACACCTCGACCTGTATTTTCTCTTTCACTCGAAATCTCCTTCCCATCAACCTGACACCCCTTTTCCCTTAAAATCCCTAATTCCCAAATCTACTCTATGGCAAATGTAACTCAACCTGAAGATTCTACCTTGATCCCACCCAACACCTCCAACCCCCCATCTAATATTATCATTCAACAAGATAACTCCTCTCTTCCCATCACCATCATCCTTGATGACTCTAATTACCCTCTTTGGTCACAATTAATGGACATGCGTATTGTAACGCCCCAATTTACTAATCAGGGTCATTACTAATCACACATCATAAACAAGCAGTTAATCAATCAGAGTTTAAGCAGTTTGGAAGCATACACTAGAAGTGACAGCATCAAAGTCACTATCATAACACTGTACATCATAATATGGTGAATATACATCAAAGTTTCACTGTACAATACAAAACTGTACAAATAAC
>PYAF01002935.1:79276-98097 GCA_007407185.1 Glycine tomentella | reverse complement strand
ATACCTGAGGTAGTATATATTGAGCTCTTTTCAAAATATTTTCCAAAATTCCTAGAAATTATTGTTTAGGGTTTTCTGACCCCAAACATGTTAATAATGTGTTGGCTAAAGGTATTCTATCCCATACTCAGGTTCCCACAATTTTCTAAAGTCATCTTGATCAGTTTTGACCCAGGGGCATTTTGGTAATTTTGCCTCTTACTCTAGGGGTAAAATCGTCATTTCCAAAAATGTTCGAGGAAACTCTGTAATTGTCACCCTAAGGGTATTCTAATCATTTTTCAAGCATCCCAGAGTGTTTATAAAATTTCCTCCTTCATCTATCTTACTAAAATGCCTAGGGACAATTTGGTCATTTTCAAAATGTCCAAGGGTATTTTCGTCATTTCCCTTAAATCCTTCTGTACTGTCTCTAGTTAACATTTTACCCCAATATTTGACTGTGATTCCAAAATTTTGGGGTGTTACATAAATGATCCCTCACATACTGAAACTCCTTGTCTACCTCACATAACCAAATCACCTATTATGGATGCTCCTGAAGTTCATATAGAGACTACAAATGAGGTAATTTCTGACCAGAGCACACCTCTTTTTTTACCTACACATTCAACAGTTAGAAGGTCTGAGAGAACAACTAAGGGCATACCTAAACCAGTATATGAACCTGACCCAAAAAGCAAAGTAAAATACCCAATAAGCAATTATGTATCATCTCATAGACTATCGAAATCATATGCTTTAACCGTAGATCAATTATCTATTGTATCTATTCCTAACAGTGTGCAGGAAGCTCTAGATGACCCCAACTGGAAAAATGCTATGAACGCAGAAATGGAAGCACTCCAGAAAAATGAAACTTGGGAATTAACCCCACTACCGAATGGAAAGAAGACAATTGGCTGCAAATGGATATTCACTATAAAGCTTAATCCTGATGGAAGCATTGATAGATACAAGGCAAGGCTTGTGGCAAAGGGTTATACACAAAAATATGGGGTTGATTACCAAGATACATTTGCACCAGTGGCAAAATTGAATACAATCCGGATCCTACTCTCCATAGCTGCAAACCGAGACTGGCTACTAAAACAATTTGATGTCAAGGATGCATTCCTAAATGGGGATCTAGAAGAAGAAGTCTACTTGGAGATTCCATAAGGAGTTAAGATGGAAAATAAAAAAGGGAATGTAGTATGCAAGCTTAAGAAGGCTCTTTATGGCCTCAAACAATCTCCTAGAGCATGGTTTGGAAAATTCTCAATGGCAATGAAGAAATTTGGATACAAACAAAGCAACTCTGATCATACCTTGTTCATAAAGCATAATGAAGGGAAGATAACTATACTCATTGTATATGTCGATGATATGGTATTGATAGGGGATGATGTAGAAGAAATGAAGTCACTAGAAAAGTGTTTATCAGCTGAGTTTGATATGAAGGACCTCGGTCATTTGAAGTATTTTCTTGGTATAGAGCTGGCAAGATCAAAAGAAGGTATATTTTTGTCCCAAAGAAAATATATTCTTGATTTATTATCCGAAATAGGCATGTTGGCATGCAAACCGGCTGATACACCTATTGAAATGAATCACTCACTAGCTATATATCCAGACCAGATTGATGCAGATAAAAACAGATACCAAAGACTAGTTGGGAGGCTAATCTACTTGTCCCATACAAGACCAGATATTGCCTATTCAGTGAGCATAGTTAGCAGGTTCATGCATTCACCAAGTAAGGAGCATATGCAAGCTGTATTCCAGATTCTAAGATACCTCAAAGGTTCTCCAGGGAAAGGTTTACTATTTTCAAAACACAACAAAGCTTGCATAGAAGGTTATACAGACTCAGATTGGGCTGGTGACAAGACAACTAGACAATCCACTTCAGGGTACTTCACATTTGTGGAGGGAAATTTAGTTACATGGAGAAGTAAAAAACAAAAAGTAGTGGCAAGATCTAGTGCAGAAGGCAGAATTCAGAGGTATGACATATGGTATTTGTGAACTCTTATGGATTAAAAGCATTTTGGCAGATTTAGGAATTATTTATGATAAACCCATGAACTTGTATTGTGACAATAAAGCTGCCATAGAAATAGCCCATAATCCAATTCAACATGAAAAAACTAAACATGTTGAAGTGGATAGACATTTCATTAAAGAAAAGCTAGAAAGAAGGATCATTCAAACTCCTCATATAAGATCTGAAGATCAGATTGCAGACATCTTGACCAAGGCAGTTTCTGGAAAAATATTTGAAGAAATGATTGACAAGTTGGGAATGACAAATATTCATGTCCCAATTTGAGGGGGAGTGTTGAAAGGAAATATAAATTTTCAAATTACTGTTATTGTAGATAGAATCCATATTGTTAACCAGTTCTAAAATTTGTTAGGATTTGCTATTAGGATTTGCTGTTAGGATGTTACCTATTTTTATGTTACAAGTTATTAATAATTTTGTATATATTTACCTCATTGAAGAGGAGTTAATATGAAACGCAAGTTATTCACAGATATATATCTTAACAAAAATAAATAATACATTTTTTTTAGACCCTTTACATTAGAAAGTCATTTTAGACTTGAGCAATCCAAATCAAATTAAGTGAACTACTCACCTGACATACCTTATTCTGGACTATTGTTTTGTTTCAATCATAGGTACATACTTACCAGTAATTATATGGAAAAAGCAAATAAATACAGAAAATGTAAATAGCGAAAGAAATAAAAGGGCAAACAATTTAATAATTTTCTCGGTTTCTCTAGATATTCATATGCTTGAATTGAATAGGAAAAAAAATTCAAACTAAACAAATCAGATAAGTTTATTGAAAAAAATGAAATGATAACGTTTTTTTATGTAATGATTCTTTTGAGAAGTAATTTTACTCGAGTCACTGTTCTGAGTTTTTCTCATGTGTAAATATTCTCTTTTTTTCTCGAATTTGTTAGGTGTGGATACTTAGATTTCTTAAAATTGAAAATTAAAATTTTATTCTTAAATGTGTAAAACATAAAGATAAATTTATATTATTGTTAATTTTTTTCATTAAGTCAAATGGTTATACCTATGTGACATTTCTGATTGTCACATATAAAAAATTAACCTTTTCAATTTTGTTTTTACACTTAACAACTCGCTGATATTTTCTGCTTAATTATCAACACCAAAAAAAATTCAAGAAAAGAAACAGGGTATCTACCCTTATTCTTATCGAAAATTCAAGCCGTGTTAGTTATTTCGTGTGAAATTAGTCCTTCCGCCTAAATCCACGCATTTGTTACTTGGTTTCCGTGAGTGTTTGTGAACCACTCAACTAACTCGACTCTGTGTGGCACATTATCTCAATTCTCAAAGCAAATCAACAAACAATGTTGAACTCCATACCCACCTCCTTCCACCGCACCACCACTCTCACTCCCTCTCCTTCTCTTCTCTCCACTCCTCTTCCTTCTTCTTCTTCTTGCACCCATCATCATTCATGTCTACACCCCCGCCACTTCTCCTTCCACACACAACCTCTTCGCCTAAGCAACCTCCGCTGCCACACCCATTTGCCATCAACCCCAAAGGTTCCATTTTTTATTTATTTATAAATTTATTTAATTTAATTATTTATTAATGCTTGTTTTCTCACACCACTGACTTGTCTTTGCACGTGTCACTATCTTTTAAGAAGACATTCAAAGTGAATTGTTCCATCAGCGAGCCTCTGAAGGTGATGATATCAGGTGCACCTGCCTCGGGCAAAGGCACGCAATGTGAATTGATTGTCCAAAAGGTTCGTTAATAGTTACCACAGCATTTCATCTCCTATCAAATAAAAAAAGGGTAAAATATGTTGTGAATCCTTGTACTTTGGTTGAAATTTAGTTTTATTTCCGAAGTTCAACTTCGATCATTTTGGTTCCTTAACTTTGAAAAAAAAAAAAAAACAATGATTTTTGTTCCTCCTCTCGTGAAAAGCTGATAGGAATGGGCCTAGAGAGGCCCAACTATACTAGAAGATTTATATATTATCCTTTTATATTGTTTAGTTTTATTTTATATTTCCTCAAATTACTAGATTTTGTAACTTATATGGTTGATATTTCTTGTAAATCCCTATTTAACATAGGGTATGTGCTGTGTAATTGATTGATCGTCAACGAAATATCAATTTTATTATTTTATCTTCTCTCTTAATTTTGACAGAATGATAGGAGTAGTGATAAAATAGGTCTGTGATGAGGACAAAAATCACTGTTTTTCTAAAGTTCTTGACCCAAACTAATCGAAGTTAAAGACATATTTTGCCTATAAAAAAAAGAAAAAAGGAATTATGTATTTGATGCAGGAGTAATTAAGAAAACAAATTATTTCTCTGTTATTGTGCAGTTTGGATTGGTGCACATATCAACAGGTGATTTGCTAAGAGCAGAGGTAGGGGCTGGGACTGAAATTGGAAATAAAGCAAAGGAGTTCATGAATGCGGGTCAATTGGTTCCTGACGAAATTGTGACAGCTGTATGATATTATCAAATTCTGCTTGCTTTTTTTTTAATCAATAAATTCTGCTTGCTAGGGGTGAGCATATAAACTAGTTCGAACCGAACCATATCCGAACTGTCCCGAACTGAATTGGTTTTTGAACTGAACTGGTTCGGTTAAATAAAACCGAACTGGTTTTTCAAATAAGTTTGTTGTTCTTACTCACTTTTTGTGCCATGAAAATATAATGCATGATTTTGGTTACTATACATACTCTTGTAGATGGTGGCAGCACGATTGGCTCGCGAAGATGCAAAGCAAAATGGGTGGCTTCTTGATGGGTACCCTCGGAGTTATGGCCAAGCCCAGAGTTTGGAGAAAATGCAGATACGACCCGATGTGTATATCGTATTAGATGTATGTTAAGCTTTGATTTTATTTTTTCTAAGCCTTAACTGCAAAATCTGCATTTGTTTCTAAGACAAGGTCTTAAGAAATGGTCACTATTTTCAAGGTTTGTTTGGTTTCTGCCACCAGAATTGTGGCTGCATTTGCTTACAATTTTCCTAACATATATTCCAACCAAACATCAACTCCAATTGCAATTTAAAACCTTGTTTAAGCTTAATAAGATAGTATTTCTTTTTCCTCTCAAAATGCATTGTTGGTACAAATTTGACCTGTCTATAATTTGATATGAGAAGGCGTGGCTCATTTTGGGGTGTACCAGGGTGGAAGGAAGAGAGAGATAGAAATAAAACAAAGAAAGAAGAAAGTGACAAATATGATAAGTGATAAGGGATGTGATGGGAAGGAAAGAGAGATAAAGACTAAAATGAGATGGAAGAGAAAATGTGATGTTAATAATAACTTGTTTGAAATAAGCATAGGACTTGGTCAGTTGGTGTTATTGAAATATTGACATATTACATGTTATATAATTACCTAGAGTTTTGTGTGCAATAGATAGATCATAGATGTTAATTAGAAATAAATAGATTCATATTCCTTGCTAAGTTATTAAATTTTCTAATACTCAGGTTCCTGATGAAATTCTGATCGACAGATGTGTTGGTAGAAGGCTAGATCCAGTGACAGGGAATATATATAATCTAAAGTTTTTTCCACCGGATACTGAAGAAATTAAAGCAAGGCTGATAACTCGACCTGATGACACTCAAGAGAAGGTTTGATAAGTTGTACTCCTTTTATTTATTTTTTTGCTCTCTGTGTGGGTACCTAACATAAGCTGTATCATTTGAAAAATGTGTTATTTGTAGTCATTTGAAAGGATGGACTCATCATGAAATGATCTCCTAAAGTCCTGTCTCCATGGATAAGCTTTTGATTTTGTTGCATGACAAGTTTGATCACAATATTAATGAGAATTTAAAGATCTTAGTTGTCAAATTTTTAGACTGTATTTTCAGCTGAATCGTTAAACAAGCTTTATCAGTCGGCATAATGCATTGTTAGGATGGTGTCATTTATATGGATGAACTGTTCAATGTGTGCTTCATTTTCATATACCTTTTTGAGATTTTGTTTCTTTCTCTCAATATCGTAACATATTTGGTGTGGACTGTGGGTAAACCAATTTCCGTTATCAAATTGCCTTCTCTAGTAACAGCATTCAGGTTCCTAAGTTATATAATCAGGTGAATTGTCATTGATGTTAGTAAAGGGAGGAGTTCTAAATGACCGGTGCTTGTAATTTAAAGCACTAAAATGTATTCATGAGCTTGCAATAGCATGCTCTAAGCATCTTGATTTTTTTTTTTTTTTTTTCGTTTTAGATCGCTTTGTCTATTTTTTTAATGTCTCACTGTTTATACGCCATTTCTACAATGTGACATTGCATTAACATATTTTTATTTCATTGCTTAGTTTGGAAGCAGAAAATGTATTGTTACTCTTTTTTATCCATAGGAATTGAAGACAGTGTCAGGGGGTTTATAACAACTCAAGCACCCTTGCTCAACTAACTGGGCTGGACCCCCTTGACGTATTATGTTACTTTTATGTAGTCATTACTCATTAAACTCATCTTATAGACATAAAATGATTTATTGAGCTCCTGTTGTATTGCTATTTACAATCAAATTTTCCTGTTAACAATTAAGTGGATCTAGTATCCTTGCAAACGAGAAGTATCTTATGTGTACTTGTATGTTGCTTTTCAGGTCAAATCTCGCCTAAACATATACAAGCAAAATGCAGAAGCAGCATCTTCCGCTTACTCAAGCATAACACATAAGGTCATTGGAGATTATTAACACTATCATCTACCTGTCTCATGTCTTGATGTGAACCAGTGGGGCATTCACTCACATTTAACTTATTTGTCATATACACAGATTGATGGAAGCCATTCAAAAGAAGCAGTTTTCAAAGAAATTGAATCTTTATTATCTCAATTGCAACAGGATAAAGTGAAAATAATGAAATCACAAGGTATGAAGCTTCAAGGGCGTATATCAAACTCAACCATGATATATTTGTAGGGAATTGTAAAATTTAGAGTCTATTTAGTTTCAAAAAAGTTTTCTATTTATGTTTTCTTTTTTCACAAATAATTGCATAAGTATCACATTGTTTCCACTTTTTTTTTTTTTTTTTAAAAAAAATAAATTGTATAGAAAACAGTGAAAGCAAGGTGGTATTTTTGTAATTATTCATAAAAGTAGAAAATAAAATAGAAATTATTTTCTGAAACCAAATTGGCCCTTTTATATGAAGGCATGTTATTCATCAACTTATGGAAGTGTGTTCCAGATTCTCCATCTTGATATGATAGTATTTAATAAACAAATTTTAGGCTTAATTTCACTTTTGTTTCTTCCACAATAGTTAATGTGCCATTTTGGTTCTCTAATATTTCTTTGTTCGAACTTAATTCCCCTATTTTTTACTTGTTGAATCAAACCCTTTTGTAAGTTTCCGTCCAAAACTTTGTTTTCTGGTCAAATACTTAGGGGTTTAGGACAAACTTGAGTCATTAAATTATGTGAATGGTTCAGAATCTGGAAATCGGATAAAAAAATTCATATAAATTCCTGATGAATTTTGTAAGTGAGATTAGGATTTTGAAGGGGAAATTTTGCAGCTTTTTAATTCTGGGTGAAATATGATGCTTCGATAGGTGGGTTTTGAGGAAAAAAGGGTTTAATGGATTTAATTACTTCATATTGTAGAGATTGAGTAAAAAAAGAGGATTTGAAGTTCTTAAGAAGAAGGAACTGTTAGATTTATAGGCTATCTTGTATTTATTAGTTGATAGAAATCAGTGATTGTATTTCCTAATAATCAGTAATTAATTGATCATGTAATCAATTATTGATTCTATTTCTCTATTATAAATAAGATCATATGTAAGGGAATAACGAAAACTGTCCCCCACCGGAGACCTATTGTCGGTCCCCGGTGGACCTTTCTCGTTGTTGCACTTATTCTGGTGACCTTTTTCTCCTTTTCCAGAAACTTTTCGAACCACCACCGACCGTCTGTCCTAGTGGATCTTTCTGCTTGTTGTTACTTATTCTGGCGACCTTTTTCTCCTTTTCCAATGCATTTCCCGGCAGCCGCCACCATTCGCCGCCGGAGCTCCGGCTACTTCTAGTGATCATATCACCAACTTCGTCGTCCATCGATTTACACGATGGTGGTGATGGCAACCTCATCAGAGCTTCAACGCTGTCTCTCACACCCTTCCTTTACGCTCTATGGTATCAATGATTAGGGTACGATCCCCTCTCACATTGGTGTGCAGCAATTGTGCGGATGAACAGTACCCATGCCCATTGTTAGGCCTGCTTGGCAGCCACCGTGCCTCACTTTCGCTAGTCTGACCCTGTGATCACTGTCGCCACTTCCCGGCGACCCCCGCTTCGCCAACCATGCCGCCATAGGCCGCCACACCCGCCAACATGCGCTGCTATTCTCTAGCACGTGAGATTCACATGCTCCAGCCAAAAAGCCTCAAAACAACCTCTTCGTTGCAACCCAACTTCTGGCGTGTAACACCCCAGGTTTCAAGTAATTGAGGTTTGATTATGGATGATCAAAGGTTGGGGTATGTTATATAAGTGTTTAGGAGTTAATTATGAGTGTTAGGAATGATTTTGGGATGAATGGGTTCATAAAAACCCAAAATCTCAAAGTGCTATTCTGCACTGGTTGCTTAAGCGAAATTGGGAATTGAGGTCTGACGTGATTCCGAGTTCACTTAAGCAAGTAGAAGATCTCGCTTAAGCAAACTGTGTGGTCCTAACTAGGAAAAGTGGTCCGCATGAAAGTTGTAGCTCTAGATGTTAGCTAATTAAAGGCGTTGGTTTCACTCAAAAATAAGTTTTTATCTTGAGATAAGTCCATATTAGTGGGCAAAGGCTAAACTGTCAGGATTACGCAATCAGTTTGTATTCTTTATAATCTTAGACATAGTATACGATTGAACTAGCTTTCGAGGTAAACATAGAAGTTGTAGCTAATTGTCTTATCTTTAAAATAAGACAAAATTCAACTTGATAGGATTAGTATAACTATATACAGTGGTTACACCTAGAGAGGTCCTAGACACACAACAAAAAGTGATAGAAGTAATACTCAAAACTTAAAGGATGTTATACCAATCATAATGCAAAGTAGGTACATACTATAATTGATGTGTGACATAGATTTAAGATGTGCATGACTTATTGAATGATGATATTGAATACATGTATCGATGCTATAACTTGAATGGTGATTTATGAGTGTTGTGGAATCATTGAATGTTTTGCTTTAATATTTCCAACATATTTTGTCTTGCACAATTTAATTTGAGTTAATATTATGTCAATGTTTATCCAGCTTATTTTTGTTTGCATATATCTTAAAATTTTTTATACATATCTAATCGTTATATATATATATATATTATATTTCAACTGCTATGCTATTTGCTTGTGACATTATGTGCTATATGCTAGCTCATTGCAATTTTCCGCGATCCACTATTGACAACACTAGATGTGAGGTTCAATAGAATCACTTGTGCTTGAATGTTTGAGACATGAATGAGTTGAAGTATGACTTTGTCCTTGAGAGGTATCCATTTTGGAATCTTTGTGTGGCTCATGTTGATCCCATTGGTTAGAGTATCCTTGCAAGACTGGGTGATCCTGACGCCCTGCCAGCTGCGTTGTCTCGGTGACAATGTAGTAAGTTGATCGTGTGGGTCCATTATTACATGTCCTTCCGAGCTTCTTTTGCAAATGTTTTTCCGGTACCACATGCATATGAAAAGAGAGAAAATAACATTGCATTGTATAGTGCATTATTGTGAGTTGGACAGACTTGTGTCATTGATGATGTGGATGCCATGAATGCCTTAGGTTGCTCTTGTGTTATGTGTGAATGGTTTCATCTTTAGTTATGATATACTATGATGTGAAATTATTGTCATGACTTGGAATGGATGAAATGTGATTCTTTAAGGCCATAGAGAGAGATCTATCTAGAATGACACTTTATGAGCATAGGTTATAATGTATATTGCTTTTGAGCATAGATTGAAGCAAGGTTAGTGTTTAAGAGTAAACTCGAATAAGGAAAGTGGAGTTACCGCAAGAGGAAGAGCTAGTGTGGTAAGAGTAAAGTTGAGTATAAGCCCGAGTAATAGTAAATCTCAAGATATCAGTGAAGATGAACTAATGTAGTAAATGAGTATACAAGTTAAGTTTAAGGCAAGAGCTTACAATTCAATGGATGTAGACCTCTAACCATATAAGTGATAAAGTTTGATAAATACCAAGTAAGGATAAAGCCATGAGAAACTCCTTTAAGTTTCGTTTTTTTTTTTTCAGGAAACAGATGATGGTGTGTGTTGTTGAGCATGGAGTCTTGTATGGAGAACATAGTCTAGTTATGTTTTATGATTATATGTAATTTCTTTTATATGATGTATGAGACCATTGTTACAAGGGAGGAATTGTATTTATTGATAATTTGTATATTTATTTGTTAGCTTTCGCAAGATAACGTCGTATAAATGTTTTTATTTTCACGTTCTAGAAAAATAAACGTAATTATGGGAATACCCTTAGGGTCTTACATGACAACCCTTGCCTGCCTTTTTTCTAGCACACCCTGACTCTCCGACAACCCTTTTTGACTACTGCTGATTCACACCTAGTAGCCAAACAGTACTCGCGTTTCATTTCACACACAAGCACGAAAAATGTGTGACATTCTTTTCCAACGAGACCCAGTTGTTGACAAGCCTCCTGATAAGAACAGAGAAGATGTAACAGAATAGAAAAGATGAAATAGAAATTTTATATAAGTAAATTGAGATATTTTTTTACAACACAGGTTTTCGAGAGTCTGCCTCTTCCCAATTCAGACTTATCCCCCTTTGTTTTCCTTCCCCTTCCTAATTTGGTTTACTTCTATTTATAATGCATCTAACATCTATTCCTAATCGACACAATTGTTCAGAATGGTTGTGACTATTCTCATTTGTAACTACTCCAGATCTGATGTTGTTTTGGCTCCAAAGGTTGCGCCCTTTCTCCACCAGTTGCACCCTCCTGAGTCGCACTTCCTGGCCCCAAAGGGTGCGTCTCTGCACCAAGGGTTATGTCCCCTTGATTCCATGACCTTGCGCCCCTTGGGTGGATCGTGTCTGTTGGGTGGTTTGCACTCCTTGGGTGGTCCAGAACTATTGCTTCTCTTACTCGCTGCTTGTGGGTGTACACCCTAGTGATGGGTGGCTTATGCTTATCAATACCCCCGCCTAATTCTGCCATTGAATTAAGACTTCCACGTTGCCAAGTTGTAATTTACGTATATCTAAAACAGAGTCTGGATAAACCTGTAATTCCTGATCCTCAGATAACATAGGTGGTAAAGGTTGGGATTGGAAAGAATCACCAGTGGCCTTCTTCAGGAGAGAGACATGAAAAACTGGGTGAATTTTACTAGGAGATGGAAGATCCAATTTGTGAGCAACCGCACCCACCTTGTTTAACACTTGGAAAGGATCATAAAACAGAGGGGAGAGTTTTTCATTAATCCTTTTAGCCAAGGACCTTCTCCTGTAAGGTTGTATCTTCAAGAACACCCAATCACCTATTGCATATTCTATATCCTGACGACGTTTGTTGGTCGTCGCGCGCTTGACATCTTGAGACTTCAACAAATTTTCTCGTAGAGTAGCCTATAATTCATCTCGAGCCATTGTAAGTTTGTTGACTTCTTCAAGGCGGGAAGGAATGGTGGATCCCTTAAGAATGAGAGGGGGATCATGTCCATACAATGCTTTGAAAGGGGACATTTTTCTTGAAGCATTATAATTGGTGTTAAACCAGAATTCTGCCTAAGGAAGACAAGAGACCCATTTTCTTAGGCTTTGTACCAGTTAAGCATCGTAAATAAACTTCCAAGCATTAGTTGACCACTTCCGTATGTCCATCCGTTTGGGGATGGTATGTTGACCTCAACTTTAGCTGTGTACCTGCTGCTTTAAAAATGGCCTTCCAGAAATTGCTTAAAAACAAAGGGTCACGATCTGAAACAATGGAAGACTGGAATCCATGCAATCT
Organism: Glycine tomentella; assembly: GCA_007407185.1. Taxonomy (NCBI): domain Eukaryota; kingdom Viridiplantae; phylum Streptophyta; class Magnoliopsida; order Fabales; family Fabaceae; genus Glycine; species Glycine tomentella. Next base: position 86,031 of record PYAF01002935.1, on the reverse strand, counting down.
TACAATTTCCTGTAGAAAAATTGCAGCCACTTCGACAGCGGTGTAGGGATGTCCTAAGGGTATGAAGTGGGCATATTTAATGAGTTGGTCAACCACCACCAGGATTGTATCCTTCCCCATGGATTTGGGTAGTCCTCCAATAAAATCCATAGAAATATCTATCCATACTTGTGTAGGAATTGGTAATGGCTGTAGCAATCTTGCTGGAGGCAGGTTGTCACTTTTGTTTCTTTGACAGAGTTTGCAAGCAGCAACAAAATTCTTGATGTCGGTTTTCATCCCTTCCCAACAAACTAGACCTGTTATTCTTTTGTAAGTCCTAAAGATTCGTGAATGTCCTTCTACCAAGGAGGAATGAAATTCTTTTAAAATAATTGGGATCCAGGAGGAATATTTGGACAGCACTAATTTCTCCTGGAAAAATAACTTCTGCTCCCTCAAAGTTATTGTAATATGAATCTTCTTATTCATTCATTCAGATTGAAATCCAAAGGGTTCATTATATACAACTAGTTCTAATAGTCTAGAATATTCCACCCTTATTCTAATACTCTAGAATATTCCACAACTAATTCTAATATTCTAGAATATTCTACACTCCTTCTCAAGTTGGGAGAGATATATTAATCATTCCCAACTTGCTAATCAAATCCTCAAAGGTGGGCTTGTGTAATCCTTTAGTAAGAATATCCCTTGTATGCTCTTTGGTAGGTATATATGACAAACATACACTATCATCCTCCAATTTTTCTTTGATAAAATGACGATCAATCTCCACATGTTTAATTCTATCATGGTGAACTGAATTTTGAGCAATACTGACAGCAGGCTTATTATCACAATACAATCTGACAGGTAGGGAATAAGAGATCTTCAAGTCCTCAAGAAGTCTTTTTAACAAGATTCCTTCACAAATACCATGGGCTAAAGCCCGAAATTCTGCTTCTGCACTACTTCTGGCAACAACTGTTTATTTCTTACTTCTCTAGGTCACAAGATTTCCCCAAACATAGGTACAATACCCTGAAGTGGATCTTCGGTCCATTGTCGAGCCAGCCGAATCAACATCTGTATAGATTTCAATCATCCTCTTGTGTCCCTTTGGAAAGAACATTCCTCGACCAAGGGTGTTTTTGAGGTACTTGAGGATTCTATAAACTGCACTAAGGTGTTTTTCCTTAGGAGAATGCATGAATTGACTAACCATGCTAACTGCAAATGGAATATCAGGCCGAGTGTGAGATAAGTAGATCAACTTCCCCGCCAACCTCCGGTACTGCTCTCTATCAACTTTTTTCCCATCTTCAATTCCCAATTTAATATTATGATCAACTGGAGTCTCTGCTGGCTTGCACCCAAGCATTCTTGTTTCTTGCAATAGATCTAGAATATATTTCTTGAGTTAAAGAAATTTCTGCCTTACTACAAGCAACCTCCATGCCAAGGAAATATTTGAGAACTCTAAGATCTTTCAGTTCAAACTGGTCAGCTAAACACTGTTTCAAAGAACTTATCTCCTCACAATCATTTCCTGTGACAATTATGTCATCAACATAAACAATGAGAATAACAATTTTTTCACCATCAGAGTATTTATAAAATAGAGTGTGATCAGTCTGAGTTTGGAGGAATCCTCTTCCCTTCACAGCTCGAGTAAACTTCTCAAACCACTCTCTAGGGGATTGTTTAAACCTATAGAAAGACTTCTTCAACTTGTATATTGAAATGTCTCATTTTTCAAAACCAGGTGGTGGATCCATATAAACTTCTTCATATAAATCTCCATTCAAGAAGACATTTTTTACATCTAATTGTTACAAGGGCCAATCAAGGTTGGCAACAAATAATAGTAGGACTCAGATAGTGTTAAGTTTTGCAGCTGGGGCAAATGTCTCATGATAGTCTATCCCATGAGTCTGAGTGAATCCCTTAGCAACCAATCTCGCCTTATACTTGTTGATGCTATTATCTGCATTAAATTTTATTGTGAACACCCATTTGCAACTACTGTTTTCTTTCCTCTGGGTAATGCTACAGATTCCCAAGTTCCATTTTTTTAAGTGCATCCATTTCTTCAAAGACTGCATTCCTCCATTTTGGGTCATCAAGTGCTTCTTGGATGTTTTTTTTGGTATTTTTGTACTGTCTAAAATAGTGTTGAAAGCACAAAAACCTGGGGATAACTTTTCATACTAGATATGACGAGAAATAGGATGAGCAGTACAAGATCTAGTACTTTTTTCGAAGAGCAATAGGCAAATTTAGGTCGGTTGCATCAGTGCATTCAGGTATTGGGTTGCTGGAACTAGGACTCGAATCAGAATCTTGACAGTCTAGAGGCTTCTAAAGTGTTTTTTGCCTGCTATAAAATTTTTCCCCCATTTACCAGGAGGATCTCCAGTCTCTGGCACAGTAATTCGCCCTATCTCCTGCACAATAACCCCCCCTGTCTCCAAAGGCGAAGGTAGAACAACAGACTCATTTGATTTCCAATACTTATCTTCATCTACCCCAATAGACTCCCCTTGAAGAGAAGTCCAAGGAAAAAAGGATTGTGTCTCATAAAATGTGACATTCATAGAAACAAAGACCTTAAGGAGAGAAGGTGAGTAGCATTTGTAACTCTTTTGGTTAGGAGGATATCCTATGAAGACACATCGAATAGACTTAGGATCGAGCTTGGACCTTTGATGGGGAGGAACATGTATAAAAGCCACACAACCAAACAACTTGAGAGGAAGGGAAGAATGAGCCCGAAAAAAAGAAAAGGTGTCGGTAAGACAAGATAAAGGGGAATGAAAATTTATGACACGAGAAGGCATCTGATTGATGAGATATGATGCATGCAAGACAACTTTACCCCATAGATATTTAGGGACATGCATGGTAAACAAAAGAGCTCGAGCAACTTCAAGAAGATGTCTATTTTTTTCTTTCAACCACCCCATTTTGTTGAGGGGTGTTAGGACAAGAACTTTGATGGAGAATACCATGTTGGGTGAGATAGTCTCCAAGAACAGAATTAAAATATTCAGTATCATTGAAGAATTTTGATAGAGGTCTGGAACTGAGTTTGAATCATAGCATGAAAGTTTTTGAAGGTGGATGCAGCATCAGACTTATCCTTTAAAAGATATACCCAACGTACCCTAGAATGATCAATAAAAGTAATAAACCAACGAGCATTGGAGATATTTTTCTCACAGGCTAGGACCCATATATCACTATGAATCAAGGAAAATGGAGAAGAATCATGGTGAACTCTAGAAGGATAAGAAACACGAGGATGCTTTGCAAATTGACAAATATCACAAGAAAAAGAACTGGGTTTTTTATTGATAAATAAGTTTGGGTACAACTTCTGAAGATAAAAGAAATTTGGGTGTCCTAACTGACGATGCCACAACAAAACATCATTGCAATCATCAGACAAAGATAATGAGTGGTGCGCAAAATTTTTTGTTTCATTAGGATCTTTTCAAAATAGTAAGCCCTTCTTCCTCTCTAGCACTGCCAATTTTCAGCCCTGAGTCTTGTTCCTGAAAAACACAAGCATGGACAGAGAACTTCGCAACACAATTTAACTCAGATATAAGTTTGTTGATAAAGATGAAGTTACAAGTAAGAGAGGGAACATGAAGGACTGAGTTCAAAGTAATGTGTTCAGAAAGTTTAATGGATCCCTTTCCAGAAATAGTAGAGAAGCTGCCATCGGCCGGTTCTTATTCGTGATAGTTGATAGTAAGGGGTATAAGAACAAAATAAGGTTGAATTACCTGTCATATGATCAAAAGCCCCTAAATCGAGTATCCAATGATTACTACGATTAACATGACTAATTGCTTCAGCAAATTGAGGCATCACCTTCTGAAATTGCTCATACTCAGCCTTAGAGATGAAACATCATCAGAATTAGGAGAGGCATGAAGCTCCTCACTCGTATTATTAGAAGAGTCCATAAGTCGCCACAAACCAGAAGAGGGAAGGCCGATGAGGTGAACGGAAAAAATCGCGCTGCAAACGGACACCGGTAGGTCGAAAAATGGTGTTTGGTGTCAATGGTGGCCTTGTTTTCGCAATTGGAGGTGACTAGATAGTGTTTCTGGGAAATGGAAGAGAGAGATGACTTAAGGTTTTTTTTTTTTTTTTTAAAAAAAAATGGGCTTCAGAGTTGTAGAATGATAACAGGAAAACCTGCTCTTAATACCATATTGTAATATGAATCTTCTTATTCATTCATTCAGATTGAAATCCAAAGGGTTCATTATATACAACTAGTTCTAATACTCTAGAATATTCCACCACTTATTCTAATATTCTAGAATATTCCACAACTAATTCTAATACTCTAGAATATTTCACAACTAATTTTAATACTCTAGAATATTCTATAAAAGTATAGCCAGTATGAGATGTGGGATCGATAGTCAAGTCTTGCATGATTTTCTATAACTTGTCATCTTGTTTGATTTCTTCAGCCCATTCCTCAAAATCGTGAATTTGTAAGACTGTCATAGCACAATAGGAATCCCTTCTGGACAACGCATCGGCGACAGAGTTTTCCTTCCCTGGCTTGTACTGTATTTCAAATCATATCCTGTCAATTTGGAAATCCATTTGTATTGTTCGTCACTCAACATCCTTTAATCTGTCAAAAATTTCAAACTTTTTTGGTCAGTTTTAATAATGAAATGGCTTCCTAACAAGTAGTGTCGCCATTTCTGGACTATTTTCACAATTGCCATTAATTCGTGATCATAAACTGATTTCCTTTGGTTCCTTTTAGATAAGGTAGTGCTCCAAAAGGCTACGGGTCTTCCTTCTTGCATTAGAACAGCTCCTAATCCGGTTTCGCAAGCATCAGTTTCAACCACAAAAGGCTTTGAAAAGTCAGGTACTGCTAATGTGGGTAACCTGGTCATGGCTTGCTTAAGTTGTTCGAAGGCAGTTTGCGCCTCTTGACTCCATTGGAAGACATTTTTCTTCAATAGATTGGTTAATGGTTTTGCTATTCTTACATAATTATGAATGAAACTCCTGTTATAACCGATAAGGCCTAAGAATCCCCTTAAGCTAGTGATATTCTTGGGTGTAGGCCATAGCGTCATTGCTTCCAACTTCTTAGGATCTGCTGATACTCCTCTAGCCGAAATAATGTGTCCAAGATATTCCAAGTTTTCTTGGCCGAATGAGCACTTCTTGCCATTGATCTTACTTGAGATTGGAGAATTGTGTGACTTATATGATCATACAGGGAGTGATTTATATTAAACTGTACAAAAACCATTATGCAATATACATGATGTGGGACTTATTCTATTATATGTATTATAGTATTCTAACACTCCCCCTCAAGCTGGTGCGTATATATTGTGAGCACACAGCTTGTTACATATATATTCAACCCGAGGACCCCTAAGAACTTTGGTGAAGATATCTGCGAGTTGATCGTTGGAGTTGACAAATGTTGTTTGAATTTCCCCTGACTGAATCTTTTCTCGAATGAAGTGACAATCGATTTCTATATGTTTGGTCCTCTCATGAAAAACAGGATTAAAGGATATATGTAGAGCGGCTTGATTGTCACAAATAAGAGTCATGGGTTGTCGTTGTGCACAAAGATGAAGCTCCTTAATCAACTGCTTTAACCAGATGAGCTCACAGGCAGCGACACCCATTGCACGATACTCAGCCTCTGCACTATATCGAGCTACAACAGTTTGTTTCTTACTCTTCCAAGAGATTAGGTTCCCGCCAAAGAAGATGCAATAACCTGAAGTAGATCGTCTGTCTGAGGGTGACCCTGCCCAATCAGCATCAGAGTAACCACAAATCTCTGTGTGTCCCTAGTCCAAATATAGTAAACCTTTTCCTGGTGCCCTTTTGATATACCGGAGGATACGAATAGCTGCATCCCAATGAGAATCACATGGGGAATCAAGGAATTGACTAGCCACACCAACAGCAAACGAGATGTCTGGCCTAGTCACAGTGAGGTAATTTAGCTTCCCAACTAACCTTCGATAAGGACCAGGATCAGATAATGGCTCCCCCTGTTCAGGCAATAACTTGATATTAGGATCCATGGGTGTATCAATTGGTTTACACCCCAACATACCAGTCTCCTCTAAGATGTCTAAGGCATATTTCCTTTGACAGAAGGAAATGCCTTGTCTAGACTGTGCCACTTCAATACCCAAGAAGTAACGAAGCTTACCAAGATCTTTTGTCTGAAATTGACTAAACAAGTACTGCTTCAACTGTTCAATTCCAGGTTGATCACTACTAGTAATAATGATGTCATCAACATATACAAAAAGATAGATACACTTATCAGAAGATGTGTGCCTATGAAAGACTGAATGATCCACTTCACTACGAACCAACCCAAAAGTCTGAACAGCAGAACTGAAACGACTAAACCATGCTCGAGGAGACTGCTTGAGGCCATACAAGGACTTAAGAAGCTTACACACCAACCCAGACTCCCCCTGAGCAACAAAGCCAGGCGGTTGCTCCATGTAGATTTCTTCCTGTAAGTCACCATGGAGAAAGACATTCTTAATATCAAGTTGAAGGAGTGGCCAGTGACGAATACCAGCAAGGGCAAGAAACAGGCGAACAGATGCCATTTTAGCGACAGGAGAGAAGGTGTCACTATAATCAAGGCCGAAGATCTGAGTAAAACCCTTGGCAACCAAGCGAGCCTTGAGACGGTCAACATGGCCATCAGGACCAACCTTGACAGTGAATAC
>PYAF01002935.1:65791-79176 GCA_007407185.1 Glycine tomentella | reverse complement strand
AACAAGGCAAGAAAGGGAACGAATTAGTTGGCTAACAGATATCAAATTAAATGGGATGCCAGGGATAAAATAAACAGAAGTCAAGGTAAAGGAAGGAGTGAGGCGTGCTTGGCCAATACCACGAACCATGGCCTTGGTGCCATCAGCAAGAGTAATAAAAGGTAAGTTAGGAGAAAAAGTAAGAGAGGAAAAAAGATCTTTATTACCACACAGGTGATTAGTGGCTGCAGAGTCAATAATCCAAGGTCCAAGTGAAGATTGTGAAAGACAAGCAACATGATTACCAGGATCCAAGGTTGGGCCAGTACGAGGAACAGGGGATGAAGGATGCATCTTCCGGAAGAGAGCTTGGAGAGTCTCATAATCAGCAGTGGAAAGAGTAACCTGATCAGAAGAGACCGATGCTGGTGGAATGTCAGCCTGAGCAAGATTAGCGGTGGATGATGGTCAGAGATGAGGATACTTGGTGTAACAACATTCTTCAAGATGACCAAGATTCTTACAATAGTTACACCGAGGGCGCTGTCCTCGACCCCCTTGACCACGGCCACCACCGCGACCACGCCCATTGCCAGAGGAAGAATCAGGAGCACAAGAAACTAAAGCAGCAGAAGTCTGAGAAATACCTGAATCAACAGAAGAAACGATCTTACCCCCACGAGTAAGAAGACGCTGGAAGGTCTGGGACAAGCTGGGCTTGTCAGTACTAGTCAGGATATTCTCCCGAACACCATCTAATTCATCAGGAAGAGTAGCAAGAGTGACAGCCATAAAGAAAAGCTCCACCTGGGATCTATATTCAGCAGGGTTCTTAGGATAAGTAAGCATAGTGAGGAAGTCCTGCAACAAAGACTTAATTCTACCAACGCGCATCTCCATATGAGGGAAGGAAGATGTGCGAAGATCCATAATCTGAGAGACAATATCAAAAAGATGCTGAATGTTATTCGTGTATAGGCTCTTGGCCTCTGTCCATACCTCATAACAAGTCCTATAGGCCGTAAAAATGCAACTGAGTGAGGGATCAATAGATTACCACAAATAAGTGAGAAGTTGAGCATCAATCTTCTTCCATTGGGCCTGCTGAGCAGCAGGAATAGACCCGAAATCTGTGGTGAGATGATCCTCATGTCCATGACCGGTAAACCAAATGACGACGGAGGTTGACTATGAGGTGTAGTTCTCAGACCCAGTCAACTTGGAGGTCGTGATAAATGGAGCAGGGGCAGACAGACCACCAACAGAGCCTCTGGATACCACAGTAGAGGAATCACCCATGGTATCACAAATCGGGAAAAGAAGCACGCAAACCGAGGGTGAAGAGGAAGACCCACCACGAACCAAGCTCGGATCTGGACAAAAGAGGAAGAGACGAACCTGTCTGCACTGGATTGGTGGCGAACGGCGGCCGGAGGTGGTTCCACACGCCGGTCAAAGGTGGCGCGTGAAGCCCACGCGCAGGGAGACTGGCGACGTGTGTGGGCGTGTGCGGCAGCGGACGGCGACGCGACTTGGACAGAGATGGTCGCCGGACGGAGACAATCCTTCCTAGGTGGTTTTCGGATGAAGACTCGCCGGAAAAAGAATTCCGGTGGCTGAGACGGTGGTTCTGACTGTGGGAGGTGAACGGGAACAAGCCGGAAAGGACACACGGCAGTGAAGGACTCGCCAGAAGGACTCACGGCGGATGAGTGCTCGCCGAAAGGACGCACGACGAATGAGGGCTTGTCGGAAGGACGCATGGCAAGGAAGCAGATAACACCTAAGTAGTGGGCTTAGGGTTTTGCGGAAGCGAAGGCCCAGAATAAAGAGCTCTGATACCAACTTGAGATTGGAGAATTGTGTCTTATATGATCATACAGGGAGTGATTTATATTAAACTGTACAAAAACCATTATGCAATATACATGATGTGAGACTTATTCTATTATATGTATTATAGTATTCTAACAATCTTCAATCCACTTTGTTGCAGTAATGTCAATACATTTTGCAAGTGTTGCTTATGTTCCTCCATGGAAAGGCTATATATTAGGATATCATTGAAGAATACCAAAATGTATTTCCGGAGAACCGACCTTAAAACTTTATTCTTTAATGATTGAAAAGAAGAAGGCACGTTAGTAAGTCTATATGGAAGTATCATAAATTCATAATGACTTTCATGTGTGCGGAAAGTGGTTTTTTCAATGTCATCTTCCTTCATTTTGATTTGGTGGTATCCGGATCTTAAATCCAGTTTTGAAAAGACGATGGCCCCTCCTATCTCGTCCAACAATCCCTCAGTTATTGGGATGAAAAATTTGTCGGGAATGGTGATTTTGTTCAGGGCCCTGTAATCTACATAGAACTGCCAACTACCACCTTTTTTTCTGACTAGTATGACAGGACTGGAATAAGGACTTGTAGATGGTCAGATGATTCCTACTTCTAACATTTTAGCAACCAATTTTTCAATTTCTGTTTTTTGATAGTGAGGATACCTGTATGGTCTGATATTTGGTATTGAGGCTCTTTCTTTGAGGTGAATGGCATGGTCCTGATTCCGTCAAGGAGGAAGTCCTTCTGGGGGTTCAAAAATGGAGGGGAAATCATGTAACACATCTTTTAATTTTGACATAATTGAATCCTTCCAATCTATTTCTGTTTTTCCTTCTTCAGTGTGGTCCTTGGGTGTCTCTTTTTAATTGACAGAACCTCTGGAAGTGTCCTCTTCCAACTATTTAGACAAAATTTCCACCATGGCTTCTAGGCGTGAAAACGTGTTTCAAGTTGCTGTCGTTCTGCATCTCGATTTTGTCAGTCCGCCATCAGTATTTCCAAAATTCTCTCCATTGTGTCTGTATTATCGGAATTAGATCGAGTTGTCACCATTGTTGGAAACAAAGCACCTGATCGATGCTCTGATACCAAATTGATAAGAACAAAGAAGATGAACATGATAGAAAAAATGAAATAGAAATTTTATATAAGTAAATTGAGATATTTTTTTACAACACAGGTTTTCGAGAGTCTCTCTCCACAATTCAAACTTATCCCTCTATGTTTTCCTTCCCCTTCCTAATTTGGTTACTTCTATTTATACTGCTTCCAACATATATTCCTAATCGACACAATTGTTCAAAATGGTTGTGACTGTTCTCATTTGTAACTGCTCCAGATCTGATGTTGTTTTGGCTCCAAGAGTTACGCCCTTTCTCCACCAATTGCACCGTCCTGAGTCGCACTTCCTAGCCCCAAAGGGTGCGTCTCTGCACCAAGGGTCATGTCCCCTTGATTCGCATATCTTGACCTTATGCCCCTTGGGTGGATCGTGTCTGTTGGACTAAGGGTCATGTCTCCTTGATTCGCATCTCTTGACCTTGCGCCCCTTGGGTGGATTGTCTGTTGGGTAATTTGCACTCCTTGGGTGGTCCAAAATTGTTGCTTCTCTTACTCGCTGCTTGCGAGTGTACACCCTAGTGATGGGTGGCTTATGCTTATAACCTCCCACAAGTCTTCTCTCACTTTGAGGACCTACCCAGGCACTTTCTTTCCTTTTTTTTTTTTGGATGGCCCACATCACCTCCATCTTCAACTCCGGACCTGCTGCGTCTTTCACTATTGTTCAGTCAACCTCGTGTGATATGATGACCAGGACAGCCAACTACAGGCCCTTGGCCGCACTTGCCCTATCTGTGGATGTGACTATTTCCGCCTCTGACTATACCGATTCTCTCCGGTTTTGAGCAGCCAAGCAATTTGCCTCGCCTATTACTGTCATGGTTCAGTCTAGTAATCCTGTAGCTTTTGTATCCCAATCCTCCACTCTTGGCACTTGGATACATGATTTCGGTGCCTCTAATTATATGACTGGTAACCAGTCCTTATTCTCTCAATTGTCTTTTTCGAATTCATTACCTTATGTTATCCTTACAAATGTCTCTAAAACAAAAGTTTGTGGCATTGGTCAAACTCGTGCACTCCCTAACCTTTCTTTAAATTCTGTTTTATTTGTTCCTGGTTTTCCTTTCAATTTAATTTCTATTAACAAGCTCACTCGCTCACTAAATTTCTCTGTCCTTTTTGTTAATATTTCTCATTACCTTTTGTTACCCTCGCAGATGGCTCAAATCTAAAGTTTGTGGATCTCACCTTGTATGTCGCCTTCGACGTTCCCTCTACGGCATGAAGCAATTTCCTTGTGCCTAGTTTGGCCGTTTTAGTTCTGAATTAATTCAATTTTGTATGACTCATTATGAGGTTGATCATTTTGTGTTTTCACTCCATTCTCCATCTGGCTTGTGCATTTATCTTGTTGTCTATATTGACGACATCGTCATTACTGGTGATGACTTTGACGATATTCATCGGCTCAAATCCCATCTGCGTAGCCAATTTCAGACAAAAGACTTGGGGCCGCTCAAAGATTTCTTAGGCATTGAGGTTGCTCAATCCTCTTCTGGATTGCTATTTCCCAGCGTAAGTATGTTTTGGATATACTTACAGAGACCGACATGCTTGATTGTCGCCATAATCAAGCTTCTTCCGGGTCAAGGGGAGCCATTGGAAAATCCGAGAAGATATTGACAACTTGTGGGTAGACTTAATTACCTCATTGTCACCAAACCAGATATCATGTTTGCAGTTAGTGTGGTAAGTCAATTTCTGAATGCCCCTTGTGATTGTCATTGGAATGTTGTCATGCGCATTCTTCGATACATCAAGGATGCACTAGGCCACAAATTACTATATGTAGACAAAGGTAATGCCAAGATTGTTTGCTACTCTGATGCTGATTGGGAAGGCTCACCATCAGACAGGAGGTCCACGTCTGGTTATTGTGCTCTTATTGGAGAAAATTTGATCTCATGGAGAAGCAAGAAACAAAATACATTTGCTAGATCCAATGCTGAAGCTATAATGGCTAAGGCAACTACTCCAACAACTCCAATTTGGAGACACTAAAGCCACTAAGCTTATTTGCGATAATCAAGTTGCTCTCCACATTGCATCTAATCCGGTCTTCCATGAACGGACTACACATAGAGGCAGACTGTAATTTTGAGACAGAAAGTGCTCTCAATAGAAATCACCACTGAGTTTGTCAATTTCAGTGACCAACTGACAGACGTGTTTACTAAATCTCTCAAGGGGCCTTCCATTGATTATATTTGTAACAAGCTTGGTGCATATGATATATATATATATATATATATATATATATATATATATATATCACTTGAGTGTTAGATTTATACGTTATCTTGTATTTATTAGTTGATAGAAATCAGTGATTGTATTTCCTAATAATCAATAATTGATTGCTCATGTAATCAATTACTGATTCTATTTCTCTATTATAAATAAGTTCATATGTGTGGTCTCAAAACACACATTCACTAAATTCTAAAATCTAGAGGAACTAACAAAAGTATGTGTGGGACACTAAATTTAGGCAAAAGTATTATTGAGAAATAGAATTGGGGCAAGAGGTAGTGGGAGACTGATTGCACGTTATATTCATTGCAAAGATACCAAAAGTGCAATTAATCATAACTTTATGACTATGCATAACTAACAACTTCCTTCCGTTATTAAGTTTTGTTATGTTATTGTGGGAGCACGCATTACTTTTTGAATGAGATGCTAATAATATTTTTACATCTCGACACGGGGTCCAATATGCAATAACCAGGAAAAAATCATATTTTTTAAGATTGTTTACTAACTTCTTTTAATTCAGAAAAACCAATTCCTGATACAAATAAAGAACGGACATCTCTGAGCCAGGTAGATGGTTGTACTCTGTAATAAGGCAGTGTTTGTTTATTTTGAATTTTATGTTCTATGAAAGCCTCCTTTGTACATTTTTTCTTATTTTTCCTTAGCTTGTTACAGGATAAGTGGAGAGGGATTCCTACTAGACTAAATAACATTCCACATTCTCGAGAAATCAGGAAATATTTCTATGATGATGTGCTACAAGCTACACAGAGGGCTATCAATGATGGAAAAACTAGGGTGAAGGTATAATCAGAAGTCTTCAACCTAGTTAACACTTCTTATTATTTGAGTGACTCTAGATCTGTGCAATACCTTTAACCATTCCATTCTTATTCTGTCCCAAGAAAAGTGTTCTATATTTAAATGTAAAAAATAAAAATTTGGTAATAAGAATCAACATTCTTTTTGCACGCAGAATACTATTTCTATGTTAGAGTGTTCCATATCGAATCCAGAATTTTGGTTCTTTTCAAAAATTTGTGATATTTTAATAACATAACTGATTACAGAGGTGAATGAAAGGTAGGAAGGTCAGAAGGAAAACTATTAAGCTTTTACCATGTATGTTGATTGGTATTATTTTCAATTCCATTGGATCCTAAGGTGACTTCTTCTTTATTTGTCATTCCAAATCAAATAGGTTGACATCAACATTCCTGAACTGAACCCAGAAATGGTACGGACATCTTTTACTTTTATTTTTTCTAAATGTCTTCATTTGACGACCAAATTTTTGGTTTACAGGATGTTTATCGAATAGGTACCTTGATGGAACTTGTTCGAACTCTTGCCCTTTCTTTTGCTGATGATGGAAAACGGGTTAAGGTATCTTTCTTATTCCTTTTGTTCCAACAGAGAATATTTTCATTATCCAAGAATAAAATTGTACTATTGTATGTAAATGTTAGACATAATTGTTATTTTTTAAATTATCTTCATCTTCATCTTCATCTTCATCATGCAGGTTTGTGTACAAGGGTCAATGGGAGAAGGTGCTCTTGCTGGAATGCCATTGCAGCTTGCTGGAACTCGTAAGATTTTAGAGTTCATGGATTGGGGTGATTATGGAGCAAAAGGAACCTTCATCAATATTGGTTCTATAGGTATATCAATGAGCTGTACTTTGTATCAGAGGAGGTTCCATAAATTTTCCTTAGTGAGGACAAAAAATAATTCATAATATTTTTTTATGAAAGAAAAATATCAAAAGCTTTTACATAATTTACATAATGTCATGACAAAAAAATTCAAAATACTTGTGCTTTTACAAATTATAATTGTTCTTTACACATTTTCATTTTTTGAAAATGTTGAATGATTTTTTCATTGTTAATATTATTAAAAATTAGAAAGATAAAGTGATAAAATTTCAATTTATTATGTCTTCAAACTTTTAATTTTTTTTAAGTCTTATGGGAGCAACACTAATTTTTTTATGAGGACAAAAATAAGTTATTAAATATTTTGTTAAAAAAAAATCTTGTGGGGGCAATTGCCCCCACACCTATCAATGTAGATCCGCCAGTGCTTTGTATGGTTTTCTGTTGCAGCTTTTGATTTAATGACCCGTGTATTTCCCAGTTGTACACCTTTAGATTTTGTATCCCAGATTCCATCTTAAATCTTAATTTCTAACTTTACTTCTCTCCATTTATTTTCTTTATATGTTGAAACTATGAGAAAATCACTTTCAGCTTCTTTTTTCAATTCCTAAATTAATGCTTACTTCACACACAGAAATTAACTGCAAGCCATCATATATGTATGCCCTAAAAATGGTAACAAGTGAAACATTTATGTGTTCCATCCTGATTGAATGTGATGTTTGCTTCCTAACTTCATATTGGGAATATCTATATAACCTTGAATTTTTTCTACACAACTTTTCTTCTGGTTGTGATTTACTGGCGTAGCATTAAAATGTGAATTTCCAATCTCAGGTGCTGCAGAGGTTGAGGAGCAAGATGACATGTTTATCTTGGTGGCTCCTCAAAATGCTGTAGGGAATTGTATTATTGATGTACGTGGATAGAGTAGGGGTTTTGCAGTTATATTTTACAGATATCATCTTTTGAGGCCTTTTCCCCCCTATTTTTCTTGATGGATTTTGACATCGTTTCTTCAACTTCACCATGCTGTTCTCTCTTTTTTCTCTTTAATATCTTTGAGGTTATAAATACAGGATCTGAGAGCCATGACCAATGCTGCTGAACACAGACCAGTTATACTAATCAATGCTAGGCTTAAGGTTCAGTTCCTAGCTCCTTTTGTATGATTTACTGCTTGTTTTTGAGATTGTTATTATTAAATGAAGATAATCTGAACCTGACTCAGTACTATGTCAACTTCATAACATGCCTGGTTGAATTTGCTCCTTTGTAACGTGGAACTCATATAACCAGTTTATACATAGAAACTGTTTGCCAAATAGTCTAGCCGAGTATCTTCAATTGCATGCTGATAAATGATTTATAATGATTTCCACCTTTTTGAATAACTGACTAGTTGAGTATCCGAAACTGAAGAAATGTTGGGAGGAGATTAGAGCATTTATAGGTATACAGCTACTATGAATAGGAGTTTGTTTGGGGAAATGTTTTTTTTTTTTTTTTGGATAAGTGACACTTGGTTGTGGGAGAGAGCAAGCTCTCAAAGGTGAGTTTTTCTTCTGTAATTCTTTTCATCTTCTTCAGGAATCCACTGCTCCAAAGAAGGGATATATTGCTTCTATATAGTCTGTTAATTTGGTTCCTACCATAGGCTCTTTTGGGCCATCTTGAATTTTATTTCTTAAATGTTAAGAATCATCTTATAATGGCAGACTGCATTGTAGAACTCTGTGTAGCACCATGTGGTGCACATTTGGGTCCTTGTATTAAATTACATTATCTTTTTTAGCAAAATTGAGTAAATTACATCTTGCTACTTTTCTGGTAATCTGCTCTACACTATTACAGTTTTAAAGGCGGTGAACAGCAATTAGACTAACCTTACAAGTATCGAATATATTCATACAGTTTAGTTTTCGTAAATGCATAGAATATCTTTGGTTGTGTGGTCTTCTGTAGGATCATTTTATGTTTATTCTGTAACCTGTAACTGCTTTTTAGAAAATAATTTTACATTCTGTTACACTCATTAATAAGACTGACACATTCTTTGAATTCAGGATTTGCCTGGTTCTAGTGGTATAATGCAAGTGAGTACTAAACCAGAAAGTTGAAGATAACAATTTATTCTTGAAAAAGTATGGTTATAACTTTGCCTTCTTAATCACTAGACAATGGGGAGGGACCAGAGACTCAAGTATGCAGCATCATTTGAAAGTTGCTATTTCTTTCGGCTTCTGTATTACGCAGGAACCCAGTATCCCATAATGGGAGCTATCAGGTTTGACAGTAACATATTTACATCATTAAGTTTTTTTTTATTAATCTTATGTTTCGTTGCCTGACATAGAGAAGATAACATTAAACTGGCAGTCTTTTCTTGGCTTGCTTCAATGAATGTAGCCTCTAAAAACTTCTAATGAGATTTTAATCCTTCTTGGGAACTACAGAGAAACAATTAATGATCATGCTTCCATATTTGAAATAATAACAATGTAACATTAATAATAAACAAATCAAATCAATTTGATTCATGTTTCTTCAGGCTTGTTCTATTTGAAAACATTAACAATTAGCATATTCTTTTCCTTCTGTGCAAGCTGTCTGCGTGATGGAATTAACAATATAGAAACTAAAGCATCACTACCATGATTAGAGTGTTTTCCAGAAGCTCCTTCCTATTTGAAATAACCAAACTAGATATTTAATTGTTCGATATGCTCAAAATACAAAGACATTCTCTATCTTCTACCAGTAGTAGTCACGAAGTACGGAACTGTAAATTCATTTCTTGTGATTTAGGATGACTTATCCATACCAATATGAGCTGTACAAGAGGGTAGATGAATCACCTGGAAAGGAGAAGTATGCTATTTTGTCCACCTTTCCAGAGAGGCCTACTACAGATGAAATTAATGATACTTTTGAAGGAAAACCAAGGTAACTGATGTCTAATTTTATGAGCTAAAAATTGCAAACACAGTCCATCTTATCTGACTTTCTTATGTAGCATTTAAGCTTTGACAAAATAGAATTCCATTGAATTGTTTTTCTGACAACTTTGCAGTAAGGATCCTAGAAAAACCTCAGGGATTTGGTTAGTAACTTTATCCTCCGTCCATTATTAGTTCTTACCCCTTTATGGTAAGTTATGTCAAGCAATTTTTTTTTTATTGGTGTATCTTTCTCTTGCAGGGGCATCTTGAGTGGCATACTCTGAGCTAACTGGAAAGCAATGGAAAAGTGTCCGTGTATGATTTTCTAAATTATCATTGAAGAATGATGGCAATCAGCTGTGTGATTGTAGATAGTATCCAAGGCAGAGCTTGTAGTTCAACTTGCTAGTGGTGGAGCAGCTTGTTTAAAATTGAGTGTAGGACAGGGAAATGAAGATTTGGAAAGAAAAAAAGACTTGTCAAATAATAAATGATTCAAGATTTAAGGGACCAGGAGGTGCAACTTTTTTATAAACAACTACATCAATATTTTTCACCAAAAAAAATAACTACATCAATATTTATCATGCAGCTCAAAATATAGCAATTGTATTGACATTTTGTAGCTATGAATCAATTATTTTTCTTGTGGTTACGTGAATGGTGAGGTACAATTACGAGTATTATAATTTCTGGATATTTAAATACTCAATTATATGCAAGTTGCTTTCCAACTTGTATTTCTTTATAGCTTGGGTGACTATTTTGGCTTCAATGGCTTGGTTGTGAATTGCCACTACTAGACAAATAATATTGGATAAATAGTCATTTTTATCCTTGAATGTGTAAAATATTGACGAATTTGTCCCTGAAAGATAAAAATTCAAATTTTAGTCATCGAAAGTGAAAAAAATTAGACAAATTAATCAATTCTTTATCGTTAATGAAAGAGTCTACGTGATACATTCAAAGACGAATTTATTAGTGTTCTACGCATTTAGGGACGAAAATGATTATTTACTCAAAATATAATTTAATCTTCTACTTTCCTCTTTTTTTAATTGTTACAAGTATAAGATTACAATAAACACTTAAAAAATAGGAAAACAATCATAAGCTAGAATAAACATGATAATAGACATAATATTGATTAATAATTATAATCTGTTTGTTGTTCTGAATTTTTATTGGACAATATTAGATAGTGATAAAATAAAGTTGAAGTTTCATTTTTTGTAAGGATTAATTTAATAATTATGCATTTTTTTTTAGTTTCACTTAAGGTACTGTCACACTAGAAATTTCAGAGCAATAGACAGATTATGCTTATTAATCAATATTATGTTTATTATTATGTTTGTTCTAACTCATACTTGTTTTCCTATTTTTTTTAAGCTCACTTTCCTATTTTTTAAGTGTTTATTGTAATGTTATGCTTGTAATGATTAAAAAAAGGAAGAAGATGAAGATTAAATTATATTTTGGATAAATAGTCATTTTCATCCCTGAATGTATAGAGCATTGACAAATTCGTCCATGAATGTATCATGTAGGCTCTTACGTTAATGGTAACGGACGGAAGTTAACGGATGAGTGAATTTGTCACACTTTTTTCACTTTTGATGACTAAAATTTGAATTTCCAACTTTGAGAGACAAATTTGTCAGCACACTATACATTTAGGAATAAAAATGAATATTTATCCAATAATATTCTATCACATTCTTGTTTGTACGTAGAAATGATTTGTTTCTTCTTCAAGGCATGCAACCCGTTCCAATTTTTGTTGCTTTTCTCTTTAAATCCATGTTTTCCGTGTTCATTATATTTTCAACTTATTACTTGTTTCAATGAGTAATGATTTAAATTGGCACCGACTCGTTTTTGTTTCTATCACATCGAAGATAACGAAAGTTTATATTTAAAGTTAGTGTTCTTATCAAACTTCAAATCATGGCTTAAAGTTTTTATTTTTATTTGTGGTTTGAGAACAAACCACAGTCCATCATAAGGTCCCACCAGGGTGCTAATTTCCAAACTTTCATTTAAGTGCGTAATATTGTTAACAAATAACAATCGCCTAAACTCTTAGGAAGATTTTCCGTAAAACCACGCACATTTATAAGGTAATTTATATACTTAAAATAATATAACCACATATAATAAAATTAAGTATAATGATTATGCACTGTTAGTTTAATTTTTTTTTACATAATCAACAAATAAAAAATCGTTATTGGTATAACTTTTATTAAAGTAATTATTATAAAAATTAATGAACTCATCATATAGTATTATATAATAATTTGTAGTTGTATAATAATAAAATTATTTTATACATACGTAATCTATTTTCTCTTAAAAAAAGGTGTAAAATAATTCTGTATATCTATACTCAGAAGCATACCCTATATGGAATCTTTCTCTTCCTTTAGATAGTGATTGCCTTTTTTCGAAAGGAGATTGTGATTACCTAATTAATGAGATCATATAATTTATTCAGCTTTAGATTAATTATAGTTTGACATAATAAATGGTTATGTTGAATTATATATTATTTTACTGAAATGTTGATACAGAATTATTTTTTTCATTTAAACATCTCACTAATTACATTATCTAAATTAATAAGTTTTATATAAAGATAAAGATGCCTCTACTCATTTGCTTTTCCATCAGGCAAATATTTTTTATTATAATTAATTGTCTACTCATAATTATTATTTCAAAGTGTGTTGTTGTTTTTTGAAACTCATTATTTACTTAAATTTTATATTTTTTATCCAATGAACATCATAATTTTATCTTAAATGCCATTGTCTCTATCTAATGAAAATGAACGAGCAAAGTCTATTAAGAATATGTTTAAAATATGTAAAATCACAACAAAATTAATATTTCAAATATAGTATTTAACTTGTATTATTTAGTCAAAGTGATTTGTCCAAGTGTGGAAATAGGTATAGACAATTACTAAAAAGTCTAACAAAATTTTCTTGAATTTTATTGTGTATCTAATTAATGCTGCAAATTTATCTTGAATGTTATTGTTTTTATTTAATGCAAATGAAGAATTGAGTAACATTTACTAAAACTATGTTTGAAATATGGAAAACTGCAACATGATTAACACATAATAGAATTGAAGTGTAATATTTAATTTGTTATTTACACATATGTATGATCTGCCTAAGCATGAAAATAGCCATAGACAATTGCTAAAGAGTGTGACAAAAAATAAAAATAAAAAATCTATCTGATATAAAGTTTGTGAGTATGTTTTATTTGAAATTTTTTAGTATTTAATGTGATTTGTCCAATCATAAAAATAATTATAGACTTTTTGCCAACAATATCACAAATAATATTATTAAAATGATTAAATCAAATAATATTTGTATTAATAATTAACAATAATACCCCGATTTTATACATAAGAAACAAATGTTTAATTCATCAAGACCAATAAAATAGTTAAATTAGTTCATTTTAATTAGTATTGTCATAAATTTAAATTTAATTCCAAAAATATCCATAAATTTAAAATTAGTCATGTAAAAGCAAATAACACAAA
>PYAF01002935.1:44253-57965 GCA_007407185.1 Glycine tomentella | reverse complement strand
AAAAGGGTAAAGAGCACATGATGTGCAAACTTAAGAAATCAATATACGGATTTAAACAAGCTTCAAGACAATGGTATCTTAAGTTCAATGATACCGTTGTTTCTTTTGGATTTAAAGAAAACATTGTTGATCAATGTATATATCTAAAGGTCAGTGGGAGCAAGTTTATATTATTGATTCTGTATATTGATGATATTTTTTGCTTGCAACTAACGATGTTGGTCTTTTAAATGAGACTAAGATGTTTCTCTCTAGTAACTTTGAAATGATAGATATGGATGAGGCATCCTATGTGATTGGGATAGAAATATTCCGTGATAGATCACAAGGATTGTTGGGTTTGTCTCAGAAAGCATATGTCCTAAGAATGAATGCGAATGAAAAGAAATGGAAGCAATTCCGTATGCATTACTTGTTGAGAGCCTAATGTATCCTCAGACTTGTATGAGACCAGTATTAGCTTTGCAGTTAGAATGTTGAAAAGATACTAGAGCAATCCTGGTATGCATCATTGGAAAACTGCAAAGAAAGTTCTGAGATATTTGCAAGGCACTAAAGGTCACATGATTACTTATAGGAGGTATAATAACCTCTATATCATGGAAAGTGTGAAGCAGTCTGTAACTGCTGCATCCACTATAAAAGCTGAATTTGTGGCATGCTTTGAGGCCATGGTTCAGGCTAAATGGCTACGGAACTTTATTTCAAGGCTTGAATTGGTCGACATTATTGATAAGCCGCTAAAAATTTATTGTGATAATTCCGTAGCAGTCTTCTCTTATAAAAAATGACAAGTATTCAAAAAAGGTGCTAAGCATATGGAATTAAAAAAAAAATACTTTGTCATTAAAGAAGATTTTCAGAAACATAGAGTGTTTATAGAGCATGTTAGCACTGATCTTATGATAGCTGATCCCTTGACGAAGGGATTACTGCCCATGATGTTTTCTGGTCATGTATGTAGTATGGGCATTCTGTTAGCTAATGAATGTTGATCATTATTGAAAGTATTGACACTCTGAATTCAATGATGTTTAAGTTTCTGAAAGTAATCCTGTTTTCAAATTTATGTATACATGCATGTATGAATGATTATTTTGAGAAAACAGGATTTGTCCCTAATGAAGACATAAGACTATTATTGTGGGACATTATGATGTAAACTTCCATTAAATATCATGTTAGGAAGAAGAACTAATATAGTGGTACATGGAAGGAACTATGCCGATTTGATAGCATACAACCGCCATGACTCATATTAGTTTTTATTTCTGATCATGATGTATGATGAGACATTGAATGTATAGAACCTTTACCCTTATGTATGCGCATTATGATGAATTTTCATTAAATCATGAAGGGACACTTTATGACATGAGCCAAGTGGGAGAATGTAAAACATTATGTGTCTCATGTATAAAAGTAGTGTTATTTTGATTTAATGAGAAAAGGGTAAAAAGGTAATATTGGTATGGAAGTTATGGAAGTTATGAGAAGTTACTGGAAGTTATAAAATAGATAACTGTTGATAGGTGCAGTTATCAGAAAGTATAAAAGACATTTGGTTTCTGAAAAGAAATATATAGAAACATAAAGGCCTTCATTGTCTGCCTATAAAAGTTGTATCTCAGTCCTATCAAAGAAGATACAATAATCGAAAGGGTCAAGACTCTGAAAAAGTATTCTACCATTAAAGAATCTTCCGCGATTATGGACAAAGGTATGTCTATGTAAAACTCATGAATTCTCAAGATCCTTTTCATGTTCTTGATATGATTGTTATGAAACATGAATTATAGATTAATGCTTACACATACGTGATTCACTTAAATATATAATTTAACATAATTTCGTTTACTGATATAAATTAATATAATTAAAAACCATTAAGAAATTTTATACATGTTTTCTTAACTCATGTAAAAATTGAGGATCGGTGAACTTGTTAGATCCTTTAAAAAGGAATTGGATCATAAAATAAAGAAGTGCACAGTCCTTATACAAAGTAAAACAAAAAAAAAATGGATCTCTTGAGACTTGATCTTCAAATCCTTCCTTCACTTGATGAAAAATCACAAATGTTATAATTGACTCTCATACCACATGTAAAACTTAAATAATTATATAAAACTTTTTATATAAGCATATATTAACATAAAGAAGACCTTGAAAGTTATGATTCTTTCATACCTGAATTCGATGAAGAAGCAATAGTCTTTAGTTTTTAATACAACAACGGATAACATAAATTAGTTTCTCTCCCTTCTTCAAAGACACATAAATATGAAAAATTATTTTGTAAACTTTATCAAATGAACATGTCTTCTATGGACAAAGAGAGAACCGATTTATATATAGTGTCCTTTAATTTGATACATCCATTAAGTATCAATTACTACTACAAAATAGGGATATAATATCGCACATATTCGTAATTAAGATAACTAAATTAATATCAACTTGATGTTAACGTTACATCATTAACATCGATTTTTGTAAAAAACAGATGTTAATATGCTCGTGTTAACATATTCCTTCAAACATTTTTTTAATTATTTAAAATATATTAAAAATTATAATGAATAAAAGAGAATGTGTTTTAAAAAGTGTATCAAAGAATATATATTTTAACATTTTTCATTTTTTAATAGCTAAAATTATCATTTTATAACACATCCTATTTTTTCTTTAAATATGTGATTTAATTGTTGTTTATTTTAAAGCAACACGTAATTAATTTTAAAAGTTTAAGCAAGATTTAAATGTTTGTGTAAATAATTTTATTTATATTAATTTCTTAACTTTTATATGACCATTATTATGTTTTTATTTCGTAAAAATATAAACATAAATAATTGAAAAATAATAATTAATATTATCTTAAACTTCTAAAAACTAAAAAAATATAAACAAAATTTACTTTTAATTAAATGTGAACAAATAAAAAGAAGAAAAGAGAAAAAAAATACAAACTAAATTTTTTATTAATAAAAATCAAAAAAATATATAAAAGGATAAGCAACTGATATACATCTTTTATAGATTCTAATTAGAAAAAATAAAATGAAATAATTATGTACTTAACATATTCAATTTAAAGTTGAGCAATCCTTATAATTAAACTAAATTATTATGTAAATATTATACTCACTAAAAATAAATTAAAATGTGAATGGTATGTAAAATAGGGAATGAATGGTGCATTCTCGTTTTTCACTTAAAGAATTATGGCAAAAGAACCTAAATAATTCAATTTAAATAAAAAATTATCAATTTGGGGCTGTTTGGAAACTAATTACAAATCTGGGACAATTGGTCACGTCCAGAACTGGGCATGACTGGTCACGCCCAGAACCAAGCGTGACTGAACCAAGCGTGACTAGGGGGTAGTCACGCCTGGTTCTGGGCGTGACCAACTGCTTTTATACCCCCCGTCTGGTGATTTTTTGTCACTTTTCCTGAATCGCCTTCTCTCTAAAAGTTCCAGAAGTGTATTGTGAGTGATTTTGCAGTGCAAAGCGCTGTCAACAAGTAAGTTATTTGATTAATTGTGTATATTAGTTAATATGTTATATTATAAAATTGTTAGTGACATGTGGAATTGTTAGTGTTTAGGGTTTAGTTTTGTAAAAAAATGTTTGGTATTAGGGTGCACAGTTTAGTTTAGGTTAGGGTTTAGGGTGAAAAGACTTGGTTTAGGGTGCATGGCTGAGGGTTTATGGATTAGGGTTGAGTGTTTTCGGGTGTAGGATTTATGGTTTAAGGTTTTAGTTTTTAGGGTGTAAGGGTTAGGGGTTAAGAACATATTCTAACACAGTTTTTTGAAATTTATGTGTACAACGAAGCTCTGCCAAGAAGTTACTGTTTTTGTTGAGTGGAAGAAATGAGTTCAGGTGGTGACGAGTTTGTCCGTTTTGTTGTGTTATTTATAATGGAAGGAAATTTGAAGGGAGACAGGGTGTTGTTTTTGAAGGAGATAAAAGGCAGACACGTTTGAAGCGAAGCTCGACGATGGGTGATTTACATAAGAAGATACGCCAAAAATTAGCTCTGCAAGACAACCAAAGTATCATACAGATTACGGGAAGATTATGGCAACGTGAACAGTACATGGGTTTTCAACTTGTGGATGACGAAGACGTAGAATTGCTAATGGAAGAATTTTTTAAGTTGGCAACGAAAGATTTTAAAGAGCTGTACGTGGACTTTGCTGTGGTAGATGATGTTTTACTTATTAGGTCAGTTCCTTTAAATTCTGGTTAGCCTACATCGTCATATGCTGCTCCATTTGTAAACGTGTTTGAGGAAGATTCACATGACCCAACCTGGGTTATCGATGACGATGAAGAGGATGACGATGATGAAAACATTGCAATGGAAGATCGTCTTCTTGAAGAGGATGCTAGTGCGTCGGATAATGATGACAATGCTGGTGTGGATGCGACTAGATTCCAAGTAGACACTGATGTGGGGTCGTCTGAAATCCATTATCATGCTGACGTAGGATGTTCACAATCATAACAACCTATTGAAAGTATGTAACATGACTAAAATGAATGATGAAGTCATCTAAACTTTGTATATTTGTATGTTATAATATTTTAGTGTGCATGTTATATTTATTCAATTGCTTTTGTATTTGAAGGTGCTAAGGTCACTCCTTTTTGGGATGAAATTCCTCACTACACATATATTGATTGGAGTCATCCAGGTGAAGAATCTTTTATCGGTTCCGGTTCGGGTTCAATGCAGGGTCCATGGTAATTAGGGGATGCGTTGTTTGTTAAACAAGAATTTGCCTCCAAAAAGGACGCACAAATCGCATGTAAGCGGAACCTCATGAAGGAGCATCAAGAGGCATATGTGGTTGAGAGCAAGCCTAACAAGTTTAGCATGAGGTGTATTGCTCATAATGAGGGTTGCCCATGGAGGGTTAGGGTAATTAAACCGGCGTTCGGTGAGAAGTGGATTGTTTCGAGATGGAGTGGCAATCACAACTGCCTTAACGACCATATTTCACAGGGTCATTGATATCACGTTGTCGACATGCACCAAAACAATTTTACTAAGCTAATTATGTAGCACAGAGATAACCTAGGTCGACTCAGAGACACGATCAATATGGTTCTAGCTTCAATTCAATGGTAACAGTAAGGGAGAATTTTATCAAACAGTTTGTGTGTGTAAGTAAAACTTGCAAAAACGTAAACTAAAATTAAAGAGCAACACAGAAACTAACAGAATTCAAAAGAAGTAATGTAAAACAGAATTTAAAACATCAATCCAATTCACCTCACCAAGCAATTCGAATCATCATTGTTCTCAGAAATTAATCCTGTCATGAAAGTTCATTCAATCTCATTAGAAGCAACTCAATTGACTTAACCCCTAAATTGATTGAAACCACGACCCTAACTGAAATATCATCCAATTAATTCTGTGATTAATGTTCGAAATTAGGAAATGAATCCATAACCTAATCCGTTTTCAATCCTAAACGCATTCATAATCATGAAAACAAAATAGCAATTTAAGAAGAAGATGATCATTCACATAGGATTCGAAATACTAAACCAGAACTCAAATTCTCCTTGTGCTTGGGTTGGATTCTTGGATTGATTGAGGATTTAGCCTTCCATGATCATAATCAGTGAAAGATCCATGAAATGGTTGCACGAAAATGGAAGAACAGAAAAACGAAAATGAAGAACAATGAAGAACAAGCAAGAACAGTAGAGAGAAAATGAAGAACAAGGATTTGATTCTAAAAACTAAAGGAAAGAAAAATAAAACTTGTTTATTGAAATGTAAAGAGTGTGGTGCCCAAGTTTCACTAAAGTCACTAATATATGTAGTGACTGAGTTCTGAAAATAAAATGGGCCACAAACAAACTCAACAATCTAATTATTTGCTATTTACAACCATGAAAGTCAAATTCGCAACCCAAAATTACAAGTGCAGAGGCACTAACTTCCAAGATTAAAATGACCCTCTAAATGACAGAATTGGCCTCAGGCTATTTGTAGCAAACTTGTAGATCTTTTTGTTATCTTTCCAGAGACTCCTAGAACGCTCCATTCGGAGATTGATAGCTCCCTATAGGTCCTACACAAGTCAGATACATCAAGTGAGCAAAAATCCAAAAATACGCAACAATTAGCAATTAAGCCCACTTACTTGCCTAGGCCCAAAAACTGAATTAGAATAGGAAAATAAATGTCCAAGAGAGGTCAAATAAGCTAAGAAGGATAGAAAAATACTCAACTAAAAGCACTCTATCAGTCATAGACAGCTTGATACTGATGTTATTGCTTCAATTGTAGTAGGTACATGTGTTTAAAATTTCCTCTGTATGTGTTGAATAATGGTTAAATTTAATGTGAATGTTACTTTTGCATTGTTAGGAATTATCAAGGAGGAATCGTCTGTGTCGATTGCATTGGTTCGGGAAAGGATCACCTATACATTTGGATTCAGAATTTCATATCGTAAGGCCTGGTTTGCGAAGCAGAAAGCAATGGCAATGATTTATGGGAATTGGGAAGAATCATATGCATTTTTTCCCAGGTGGTGTGGCTACATGCTTCGTTTTTCACCAGGTTCTTTTTATGATATTCAAACCAATAATTATTTTGTGGCAAATCGACTGGTACGGGGAAAGCATGTGTTTCATTGCATGTTCTGGACTTTCGGACAGTGTTGCCAGACATTTAATTTTTGCAAACCAATGATTCAGATTGATGGCACTCATTTGTATGGGAAGTATACAGGGAAATTGTTGATTGCCATGACCCAAGATGGCAACAACGAATGTCTGCCACTAGCATTTGCCATAGTTGAGGGGGAGACCTTGGAAGCCTAATCATACTTTCTTGCTAACATTCGTTTGCACGTTACTCAAGGCAAAACATTTGTCTCATTTCAGATAGGCACCGAAGCATACTATCTGCTGTGGCGAATCATGCTGGTTGGCAACCCCCTTATGCTCATCACGTGTTTTGCCTTCGTCATATTGCCAGTAATTTTAATCAAAAGTTCAGAAATCAACGCTTGAAGAAGACGTTGATGAATTTAGGTATGGTTAACAATTATGTGAATATATTAAATGGATATATGCGTAAGTAGATTAGTGTTAATGGGATGATTGTTTTGCAGGTTATACTCCCTGTATGGTTGATTTTGAGGTGGCGTTAGCACAATTTCGTGATAACAGCCCTGAGGTTGCAGAATGGATTGATAACATCCCCAAGGAAAAGTGGACACATGCATATGATGTAGAGGGGAGGAGATTTGGTCATATGACAACAAACTTGTCTAAATCAGTCAACAGGGTGTTGAAGGGAGCAAGAAACATGCCTATCACTGCTCTGGTGAAGCATACGTACAACAAATTGGTTGAATATTTTGTAACGAGGGGTCAGGCAGCTATTTCACAAGTTGAGCCTTCAATGTGGCATTGCAAAAATGTGGTTGATGTTATGAGGCATAACCAGACCGTTGCTACAGGCCACCACGTACGGACATATAATCTTAATCAAACACAATTTGAGGTGGAGGAGGGCTGCGAGAGGTCATATTCAGTCAACCTTGGACAACGGTTTTGTCAATGTGGCAAGTTTAAGGCCTTCAAATACACATGTAGTCACGCGGCAGCTGCTGCTTTACATGTTCGTTAGAATCCTTTTTAGTATGTGGATGATGTCTTCCTCGTAAGTAATTTGGTGCATGCTTATTCAATCCCATGGCAGCCAATTGGTAATGAAGGTGTCATTCCACCGAGTGATGGTTCAGTTATCATACCCAACAAGGAAATGTTGCGTGGAAAGGGTCGTCCAAAGGCGACCAGAATTCGTAACGAAATGGACGAAGTCGAAACTAGTCAAAGATGCACCAAATGCGGAATTTGCAAGGCTGTTGGACATAATCGGAAAGCTTGTCCTGATCGTCGTGCTGTTTCATGATTTTAGGGTCATGTTTGTAATATTAGTTGTATGAAAATGTTTTGTATTTTAAGGATTGACATATTTTTTCATACTATGTTTAGCATTTCATCATCGTCATCAATTCGCACAAAAAATTGTTTGAAAACAGGTTTAACATATGGAGATAAGAAAATAACAACATTAATTAAGAAAATAACAACACTAATCAACACCATCACTTTAAACAATAACAACAATTCAAATAACTACACATATGGAGATAAGAAAATAACAACACAAATTAACAGTTTCACATATCTTGTGTAGCACATATGTCTTCTTGCAATTCGGCTACGGGTTTGCTAAAAACAGCTAAGATGTGTATTGGAGAAAAATGTTTCCAGTAGTTAGATTCTGCTAACACCTTCAAGACGTCTGCATCGTTAGCAACTATTTTATGTGATATTCAATCATGTTGTCTGAATATGCGTAATGTGCTGGCTGTCTAAAAAACAATTTTCTTACCACCTATGACTTATGAGTTCCATAAGGGGGAAACCCAATAAGCGCAACATGCTTGATTAGATCCTTTAGTGTTTCAATGTTGCATCCTGAAGGAATGTCAAATCTGATTGGATTTGTTCCAGTGAATGCATATCCCACAAAATTGCCTTGTCGTGGTATGTTCCACTTGTCGTTGTAATATAGTATTGCATCATGTGTTGGGAAGATGGTGGATTGAAGTAGGTTGATTATACCCTCAAGTGTTCTGTTTATGGTGCATAATATTTCTATAGGGCCAACGCTCGACATTTGTTCATTGCATATTAACATTAGGCAAACATCGTTATCATTGGTAAGTTGAAAAGAATGAAAAAAACATTGCTAACCTGCATGTAGGGATGGCTGTCTATAGTAGATTTCATCAACAAATGGTCACTGCTTAGCATAAGGGTGTTGCACATCCTACTCTTCAGTGTTTCAAAAGAACACTGATCGAGAACCCGCATTGGTATTGGAGAGGGACATTTAAAATAAACACATGTTTCATTGTGTTTCATTGATCCATTTGGAAAAATGAAGGCTAATTTTGAGTTAGCAATGGTCTAACGGCTTGTTTCTCCTAGGAATGCCATAGTATTCAGATTAAGGGAGTTGTGGACGCAACTTGTGTGGGATTGTCAGCCTTATATAAGGGTCAATGACGCCCAATTGTAGGCGTGACACCCTTTTCTATCACGCCTAACTTGGGCGTCTTCAGTGACGTCTCCATTTGTTGGGCGTGTTCAGTCACGCCCTATTTGAGTGTGTTCAGTGCTGCCCCATTTGGTCGTCCCCAGTTATCGAACCTGGACAACCAAGTATATTATACACTTATTTAATAAGAATGTTGCAACAATATTTTTACATAGGTTTGGCATTGTTCATCTAAAAAATTGTTTGTTCAGACTAAAAAAAATAGTTCCATTGTTCTTATGGCCTCGAATGTCAATTATCTGCCAACAAGTAAGCAACTTGATTAATTATCTGCCAATAGGTAGTTAACAATGCGGGTTGTATTGCTCTTAATGAGGGTTGTAGGTTATTTGTCGATGCCTCACGGTCTTTCTTAAGTCTCTAATAACGAGCCTTATATTGCATTATAATCTAAACAAGTTAACCAAAAACAAATTGGTGCAGGTTGTGCATAAAATTGTTATAAATGTCTCAATTGCAAATAAAGTCCACTACAAGAAAAAAAATAAACACAAATATAAATACACAAATAAACACTAGGACTCAGGTGGCCACTAATAATGACATGCTTGATGATCGCGCAACATCGCGCAACACCCATCTACCACATAGCCCAGAAGATCCTGCCTGAGGAGGGGCTGCCTAGGAAGGGCCTGTATCAGAAGGGCCTGCCTAAGAAGGGGCTACATATATAGGTGGGCATGCAGTCATTTGATCCTGCGATGCTGGGCGGGGATAATCAGGAGGTGGGGTGGCATATTCTCCATGTGCTGGCCAATCTCCTTGATGACTCGGACTATAATTAACCAACTTGTCAATTTCCTCTTCAGTCCAGTCCGCACCAGGAACGTCACTACTAGTCCCACACTCCACTGATGCCATGGCCAAAGTAGTCGCATAATACACATGTTGTGACTGGTAGTCTGACGATGGAGGCATGTCACTCAAGGTACTGAACCCCTGATATCCCATATCCGACTGCTGAGAAGATTGGTAATAGAAAGGCTGACTGCCGTATGTGGGTCCTATTAGTGGAGGCCTATAGCAACCATCAACGCGAGTCCTGGGAGCTCCTATAGGCTCAGGAACATGGGGCATGGCTTTCCGGCGACGCTCTAGTCCATGTCCCTCACAACGCCCACGGGGAACATCCACATACACCTGTGGCTCATGCTGAAGCTGTGATGCGAGTGCATGTGGGCCTGGCTCCTCCAACCGACACCTCTGTCAAAATATGGACATAATGCAACCAACCTCCTCGTGCAAGTAGTCCATACTGAATCCAGGCCACTCCTGGCCGCCACTGGCATAGTACAACATCTTCAGGCCATCAAACTACAAATTACACAACAAATTCATTAGTCCAGAGCGCCATGAAAATGAAAATTGGTTTACAAATTAAATTTAAACAACACTTACACCACGACCCATCTTCGCAGCCATCTTAGTGATGTGTCATTTCCCATTCTCCCTGTACCAAACCATGTACTCATGGTTTGGTGACATGAACCCAGTCAGTTGGGGGGGCAACTCTATGTGCTGGTCGCTGCTACCCCAACGACGGATAAAGGGTCTGAGCTTACGACTCCAATTATCTATCTGTTTCCCTCGTAGGGATAGGTCATGCACGCCCTTCAACTTCCTTGGCCTGCGAGGGATTGGCTAATCCCTTCCAAATTGTCACATGCATTGGTCAGGATGAGAATATTCAACTGTGTGGAAGCATATAATTGGACTACTAGCCATCCACAACAGTCGCTCGTGCTCAGTTGCGCCAAGGAAGTGATAGCCTGCATATGGTTGTCAAACCACCTGAACAAAACAATTACACACACAATTAGGAAAGAACGATGATTACAAAAAATGCAAATTATCCAAGTCAACCAACCAAAACTTATGTAAATAACAACACGTACCTCATTCCAAGCAAGGGAATCTAATGTTAGCTGATACCAGGGAAGGTCGTGTGGACGAAACCTTCCTAAAGCATTAAACCTAATTTGAAAATAAATGACATTAGACTACTTATAAGACTCATCAATACCTAGATAATAAAAGAAAATAACAATGCATACCTATGGCCGTAATGCCACTCCTGGTGAGTAGGTTGAGGTATAGCTGGGCAATGGGTGGGAATCTGAGCCACGCCCATATCTATAGAAGCACGTGACACCCACCAATGTCACTCCTATCTGGATCTGTACACTCGCACATTTGTCTTAGGGTGTTCGCGGGTCGGTTCGGGTCGGTTTTGGCCAAATTTAGGACCCAATCAAATTTGATCGGTTCGGTTCGGTCTTCAGAAAAAAAATTGAAATTCAACCCAACCCAACCCGTTCATGAACAGTTCGGTTTAATTCAGATCATCGGGTTACCCATTTAATTTTTTTAGAACTACTATTTTATATCACGATTCTTTCAAATATCTCATACAATTAGCACAATATTATCAAATGTATGAAAATATTTAAATTGATTTATTTAATACCATCAACATAATATTATAAAATAGACTTATAATATAAATTAAAACTTTGATTTGTGAACAATATTTACTATAATAGTCTGAATCACAATTGTTTCATACTAATTTTATTAGGGTCACTCTCACTATCACTTCTAAAAACAGTTATCTTTTGCTTTTTATCAACTTGCCTATATGGGTTTTTCTTACATTGTTGGAACACATGTCTTCTCAAGTTAGAGATTCCATAGACAGAACTAACTACTGCATATGATGCATTACAATACTTGCAATAAGCCTTACCATCTTCCTTCTTAGTAAAATGTTCCCAAACATTAGAAGGGGGTCTAGCATATATTTTTTTCCTTACCTCTACTTGAGTAGATTCAGATTGTTGTCCTTGCCCTTGTTGTGGTGGAGTTTCATGTCCTTGTGTTTGTGAAAAAACTTTTGTCCCTTGCTGTGATGGACTTTGAGTATGACATGGAAAGGGGTGCTAATTGGTGAAATTGGAGATGAATCATTGACACTGTCTGTATTACTTTTCTTTTCCAATTGTCTCATTTTCAAATTCTAAAGAACCTATCCACAATATAAAAAAAAATATAAGTAAAGTAACATGGACCGTGTTCATTGAACAACAGAAACAATAATATGGAAATAAGAGATAAAGAAGACACAATCAATTTTAATGTGGAAAACCCAATTGGGTAAAAAACCAAGACTTCCAAATTGGATAATCAATCCAATGGATAACTCCACTATGATAATTTTGTGTACAATAGTTCCTAGTATCCTAGTTTCCTCGTCTACCCTTACACAACAATTATCTCAGCTGGTATCATTGTTTCCCAGCAAAAAGCTCTAGTTTCAATTCATCAAGAATAGAGATAGACTGATATCCTTGTTTTCCAACCAGACTGGTATCCTAGTTTCCCAGCCAGAAGTTGCATATCTCAATTAATCAAGAACAGAGACAAAACTGGTATCCTAGTTCCCAGCTGCGACCTTTTCCAAAGTAAAAAAAAAAGAATACAATAAAATAGTTACATTTACGCTTATATTCCTTACGCAAATAGGTACCTTTAAATCATGATTGAGACTTGAAGAATCAAACTTGTCAATCGCTTCTATATGATTTTACAACAATTCTCTCAATGATGCAAACATAAACTCTCTAATACTTTAATATTATTTGGAATGGAATGCATATATGAACACCAAAATATGTTTCTATTTATACTAATTTAAAGATATGATTTTAACCAATTTTTAAATGCAATCCTAAATATATTCTATCATATTATTCAATGCAATCTTAAAGATATTCTATTATATTATGCAATGCAATTTTAAAAATATTCTATCATATTTTTTAATGCAATATTAAAAAGTATCTTATCTTATTTTTGAATACAATCTTAAATATTTACAATATCATACCTTTTTTTTATTGTCAAATTATTTTTTTAATTTTTAATATATATATATAAATAATAAAATTTATATTATTATTACAGGTTCACGGATCGGGTCATCGGATCAACAGATCTGTAAATCTAAACCCGTGACCCAACCCGTACATGAACGGTTTTGATCGGTTCGGATCGATTCGGGTTCACGGGTGACTCGTACCAATGAACACCCCTAAATTTTGTCTAAACAAATGTTCGAGGACCGCGGATCCCAAACTATACCTGGCTATATCTGCCATGTCCCCTGCCAGCAAAGGGACACAGCGACAGCCGACAGTGCTTCCGCCGGATCTGTCAGGTAGAAGTCATGCTCTAATCATACGTGCGATGTGCGCTGTCGTTGATGTGTTGCAAACACATCTTGTTTTTAGTCTAGTTTTAGGTTAGAATTTGATTAAATACTTAGGTAAATAGTTTAGAATTAGTTGAGTTTAGTATTTTATTGTTTAAATCTAATTTCAATACCAATTGTGCAATTTCAGGTCAAAAGAGGAGAATAAATAATAAAAGAAGCAAGTTCTGGAGTGTCACGCGTGTCGCGCCATTACTCGCGCGAGTCGCGTAGAAGACCCGAGGATATCACGTAGGTAGCGCCGTTATTCAAGTGGATCGCG
>PYAF01002934.1:1230956-1241669 GCA_007407185.1 Glycine tomentella | reverse complement strand
CTAGTTCTGTTTAAATCAATGACATGTTAACTATTTTTTCTTTCTTTTTTTGGAACTAATTAATTTGTTTCCTAAACCCTAATTATAAAAAAAATAAGATATTAGTTAAAAATAAATAAATATTTTTTATAAGAATTATTTTAGAAATCCTGAATGAAAGAGCATTAATAACATTTTTAATGGTGGAAAATGTTCGCTTTTAATTCAAAGTCATTGGTTAACATAATATATATATATATATATATATATATATATATTATTGAGTACAAAGTGTATTTAAATAAGTTTTCATATTCAAGCTTCACATTAAATTTTCAAACAAATATATTGAAGCTGACATTAGTTATTAGTTTGTTAATGGAAGAAATTTGAATCCTTATCTCTTTCCTTTTTACTTTAACCATTAAGTCAATTTTAATTATAACTTCATTGTCTGCACACATGACAATCTTATACTTTTACATTTATGGTTACTCTTTATTGTACTTATACAATGTGTTTCTAAGATAAGAATGTCAATATAATGTATTTTAAACAATTTATAGGGGTTAATATAAGAGTTAAAAAGATAGGACGACCATCGATATCATGTGCTATCTCACAAAACCGCATATGAGTGTAATTTGATATAAGCTTTAGTATGACTTATAATGCAAATAATCAGCCTATGAATTAAATGGTCTTTAAATAAACTGCACAAATACTAATTAAAAAAAAACGGTGGGCCTATACTAAAACAACTAGCATAACAGTCCTAAATGAAGCTTAAACAAGTTAGATAATAATTAAGATTAATGTTTTTTTATAGTAAATAAAATATACAAGTAGATGGGTAAACTCGGGTATGAGTTATAACGTTTGGGCTAACACGGTTCAAACTACCAAAATAGTGCTTTGGTTTTAAAAAAATGAATTTCTAGTGAATTATTTACTCGTTTATAATTTTATTAGGGTTAAAAGACAGGTTGGTCCATTTAAAAGTCATGAGTTGCACATATCTCTTCTTCTCATTAAACCTGTCCTAGCCTACTTTTCCCACCATCTTCAAGCAAATAAAACTTACATACATTGAAATAGAAATAACCAAAGGTTACTCATTGCATAAAGGTTTAGAAGTTTACAAATGCAAAGTAACCCCTACACTCTACAAAAGCTTAGAGACATGAACCAACTCCTTCTCCACTTGCGTATCTAATAATCTAACAAGAACAAAGAAATCATATATAATAATAAGCATTGAGTGTGACACTTACCCTTAGGAATGATATGACATCATAATCAACTACGTACTCACTACAATAGTAGCTACTGGATGCGATGCGTACCAATGATGAGCCTCCATAGTCCACAGCGAGAAGTAAGTATTAATGGACAACAAGTTGTTCTCATAGTCATAGGCATAGAATTGACGAGATTCTATGTCTTTCCTACTTTCTCTCTTTCTCAAACTCGAATTGTATTTCTCTTCATTTAAAAAATCAATAAATTAAGTAGGTTAGCCTATTTAATTAATTTCAAAGACGCTACTTTTAAAAATAAAAATAACCTTTAAGCGAGACACCAGTTCAGAATATCTCAATACAGATTTAATAGCCCACCAATTGAATTAACGTACTCTCCTCCCCAATAACATTAAAAATCTGATGGTTTTTTTTATAAGCTAAAGACCTACAATCTTATTGATGTGTTATTTAAAGCACACGGCTAAAATTGAGAGATACAAGCATTTAAAATATATTTTTTCTTCCATATAAAATTACCAAAGTTTAAATTTAGTTACTATAAAAAAATATTTATTTATTACTCCTGTAAATTATAATATATTATTTTTTACTCAGAATTTAAACCAACTGATTCTCATACCTATTTCTTATGTATCATTCATTCAGTGGTATAATTATTGACTACTCTCCTTAGTATTTTTTAGGGCTAAAAACCCTAACATATTCAACAAAAAGTCGTCACAAATTTTAAAACCATCTTTCCTAATTCATCGTATTCCTCGAAACGTCAACCATCGTAGCTATATGCCTAAATCCCACTAATTGTTTTTTTTATTTTTTTGAAAGCAATGATTCGACTAAAAATGTTTTTATTTTTATTTTTCAGCAACTGTTAAACTGAAGCTTAATGATCTTTTGGTAAAGAGTTATTTTGGGCACCCAACAAAATTCCATCTGCAGAAGAAGTTTAGCTGTTAAATTTGAGTGGGTTAATCAAATCTATGATAAGTGAAGTTTCAAATGAAAATCTGAAGCAAATTGTCACAGATTGAGTGCTGATATGCTTAAATTGACAAATTAGTTTGCTGGAATTGGTGTAAAGGTTGCATCGCAGGGGCACATGAAAGACGACGTCGACGTCGAAGTCGAAGTCGAGGAAAGGATGGGCATCGGAGTGGAGCGGAGATACTGTTCTGCCAAGTCGCCGACGGATGTGCTGTAATTTTTTCTTGAATTGGAAACTCTCCAATTTTTTCTTATGGTAGAGGATTCGTATGGTTTAGATCTTGGCTTGGTTGATGCGAATTTGTTGATGGCGGTGGATGTACGTTGCTGCGCGCGGAGGCTTGGAGCCAAGGTCATAAGCACAAGGAGGAAGGAGGTGACTGAGCAACTTGATGATGGTGTTGGTGATTTGTGGTGCGGTGGTGTTTTGGGAGATGATGGTGCCGACGGTGATATTTGCATATTTTCTCTTTTGCAATTTGTGGCGCAAATTATATTTTATAATTTAAATTAAAAAATGACATATAAGTTTGGAAACATTCAAATCTTGTTCTGAAAAAAAAAAATAACACGTTATGTTTTTTGTGAGCACAAAAAATAAATTTTGGTAATATTTTTAGGGATAAAAAAATATTTTAGTCTTTATTATTAGTATACTCATAAAAATATGTTTGATTTGGACCAACGATCTTCTTATTTTTTTAAGGCTATTGATATATGTCCCCTTCATTTTTTGCTTAATACACTCTCCTTCCCTTTTCTAAAATCAAATTACTTAAATACATTCTCTCCTCAAAACTTATTCTCTCAATCACACACTACTCCCCTATTTAGAGCAACAACACACTTCCTTTTTTCATAGTAACAACACATTTTCTTCTCTTTCATCACACTCCATTCTCTCTTTCACTCCCTCCATCATCTACGATCTCTTGTCGTGGTCTTATTCTGTTCCTCTCTTTTATAATCTCTTACACTATCATTGTTGCGATGGAATGCCTCTTAGCGTCAACTAAATTGAAGAATCAATATTAGACATGGTATCGGAACCCGAACCCGAACCCGTGGGTACCCCCACCCGAATCCGTCCCAATTTTAACGGAGAAAAATTGAGTTTATCGGGTTCGGGTTCGGATTTTCCCTGATAACCAAAAGCGGGATTGGGGGCGAGTATGAGATTACTGATAACCGCCCCGCCCCTGCCCCTGCCCCGTAATAAATAATATTAAATATATATATATATTATTTTCTAATTTTTTTAATTGAATTGATTGATTTTGTTTTGTGATTTTTAAATTATGATCTCATATTTTAAATGTGGGTTTGTTATTTTCTTTTTGTTACGTAATTAACTTTTTTGTCCAATTTTTAATATAAAAAAGTTATATTATTTTTTTTATTTTTTAATTTTAATCAAATAGCGGGGGTGGGCGGGGGGCTGGAAAAATCCGACCTCCAGCGGGGTCGGGGATGAGAATGAGTTTTAAAAACCGACGGGGATCGAAGGCGGGGTTGAGGAACAATTTTTGAGTCGAGGGCGGGACGGGGAATGCTATACCCGCCCCCGCCCCCGCCCCCGCCCCGTTATCATGCCTAATCAATATTAATTATATGCATTCTCTAGTTCGATTGCTTTCAGTATTGTACAACTTTTTATGAGATTTTTAATGCTCCTAATTTTTGCTTGAATTTTTTGGATATCTTTCTTAACATTTTAGAAATTACTTTCTAGAATACAAAATAGTATTCTAGAGAGTTCTTTCCAAAAATATAAGAAAAACAAAATTGTTCTGGAAAGTACTTCACATAACATAAAATAGTATTCTAAAAATACTTATGTAAAAATAAAGTTGTTTCTGAAAAATGTTTTTCAAAATGTTAAAAATAAAACATTGTTTTAGAAAGCACATTTTAGAATAATGATTTTGTATCAATGTTATGGATACAAAGGATATTTTTGGTAAAAAAAAAACAAATGTGAGTGTTCTTAACAAAAATGTAAAGTGGATATAGCAAAAGCCTTTTTAATTTCTGATTAATTTGTAGCACATAAACTTGGAAGATGAACTCATAGGCATGGACTTTTAGGTTCGCTTTATCTCTTTGGACTTTGGACTCCTCTGAATGCTAGTGTTGCTGTATGAAAAGGTGGAATATGAGAAAGAAAACCTATTCTTCTCATTCAAATTTTAAGGGTCCTAGGATTTGAGAAAATATTTCTTTTTTTTTAAAAAATTATTTTCCATTTTAAAAAATTTGTACAGGTAATAATGAATAATTGTATTAAATTATTTTATTTTATTTTTTACTTTGACATTTTCTTGTATAAATTTTAGAAAACTAAAAATGATATAAAAAATGAAAATAGAAAATATTTTAAGAATTATTGATTATTATTTTTTTTTGTTTAATTATGGAGACAACAACATCTTACACAAGGAACATTGCTGCTTCTTTCAATAATACGGCCCTAGCCAAATAAGGGATCGTGTCAGTATGTCACCCAGCTGTGACCCAAGAAATGAACTAATCATACATTTTCAAACTTTAACCATAGATTGAAAATTAAATTAAGAGATAATCGATGATTAATTGATAACTAAAGGTTTTTAATTACAATTAGAGATAGGAGAAACGGGTATATTTGAATTCATAATCCGAGTTTATTTATATTCATACATTTCTCTCTTAAAAACTATTATCTAGCTCAATTTTTATTTTTTTGACATATAATTGATAAATAATTCTCAAATTCAAAATAAAATTTCAAAAATTATTTAATTTATACGATTTAAATTATTAAAAAATACAGTTAATATCTAAGATATAATATCCTAACTTTCAAATCAACATACTTTTACATACGGCTCACTTGTACTTTGCATCATGCAACAATCTTTACCAATATTCATGAACCTCAATTGATGGTGAAAACATATATGATATCCCAAATAGTCCTCAAGTAAATTACCTTTTCCTCTCTTTCCTTCCTATATATCGCTTCCACTTTCAAAATTTCAGCTAGTTATAGTATTGGTTTTATAATGGTTTACCTTTCACCAAATCAAGCTTCCTTACAAATGGTCAAATATTAAATACTATCTTTACAAAATATTTACACTATTACTTATTAGCCAGGCTTCAATTTTTTTTTTTTGGTGTGCGAAGCTAAATTTGGAAGTCTTTTAATTAGAAATTACTAATATATACGTACTTATTTATTAAAAGGAGTATCTCAACAAGTCATAACTAGAATGTTTTTAAAATGTTTAAGATGTAGCATATTAAAATACTCTTTCTGAAAATAAATAATTTCAACTTGATAAATCTGTATCATTTATTAATGTACATCAATTTATTAAACTTTGTGTGATTTATTCCATTTATCACCAACACTTAACATAAGTGACACAGTGATTTGTGTCTCTTAACCAATTGATTCAGATTTTGAATCATGATTAATTTTTGAATATGAAAGAAAGTGTGTTGAAAAGAAAATATTCATCTTACTTATGCTCGAGGTCTTTGAACAAAATTAGTTATTACTTTCGGTAAAAGGACTACTTTATATCAATATTATGATATAAAAAATCCATTTGCTTTTTTTTGTAGGGACATATCTATGCAAAAAAGCAATAGGGGCAATTGCTCCCACTAAGTAATTATTTTTATTTCAATACATTGAACAAAAAATTTTTGTCCCCATAAAAAAATAGGTGTTGTCTTTTTAGAAAATTATTTTAAAAATATGAATGTAGAAAGTTGAAAGAGATAAACAAGAAAATAAATTGGTTCTAATTCATTTTATCTTTTTAATTTTTATTATTTTCAAATTTTCTAATATTCTTTTAATAAAAGTATTATCTTTCGTCTGACAAAATATTAAATTATATTTTGTCGTTACTAAAAAATTCTGACCTTTTAAGAAAGAATATTTTATCAAGATATAACCTTTTTTTTACAACTATCAAGATATAATTTGGATGTTCTTAAAATACACTTAAAGGCTATAATTTATCAAAATACTTCTAGCAAAAAACATGACAATGCACGTCGGCAAATTCCATTAAATTATTAAGTAAAGACAAATAATTTTATATCCCTAACGCTAACTAATCAAATATTTTGTTGTTAGTTTTTTTTTTTCGTTGGTTAGTTTGGGTTACGAATGATAGAAGAATTCAATTTAAAGATTAAATTTCTAATCCTTCAACTTTTAATTGTATGATTGGTTTGGTTGTAAAATCTTGGTAAATAATGTTTATTTTAGTCAAATTTAGTTCGACTCAATTTTAAGGTAATGAGTTTTATTTAAATTTTAAAATAAATATTTTAAAAAAACTTATTAATAAGAAAATAGGATTGACCTCTTAAAATAACCAAAAAACTGAATATTTAAAAATAAACAATTTAGAGAAACAAATTAAACAAATAAAAATTACTTATTTTATTAAAACAAACACTTATTTTGACAAATAAGGTTAAATAAGTCAACTCAGTATTTGATAAATACAATCACTATATAATCTTAATATTTATGTTGTTTAAAATTAATAAGATTCAAACTCTTCTTCGAAAGTAATTCTTTTACCCCCAATTTGTTAAGAAAGGAATAATTTTTTTTTATATAAAATTTCAGTGTGGATCCTATATTTCTATCACACTACTTTAATTCAAAAAAAAAATTCACTCCATTTCATTCCATTCAATTTTATTCAACCAAAATATGGCTTAGTCTTGTAGGTATTGTGTTTTCTTTTGTCAAAAATCAATGATCCCTTGAATGAAAAAAGTACAATATATAATAAGACATGTATGTCCTAAATTAATGATAATATATGTTTAATTTTCTTCTAGTCGTATAAGCTTTCAACATCATTGTGTACAAAAATATAAAACATATAATTAAGTAGATATAGATGATAATCATACTCATGATATGACAAGGGAAAGGCCAAATTAATCAACAAAGCATACCCATACCAACTACTCGCATGATAAAAATCAAAGAAAGAAGTGTATATTTGGAGATAATTACACGTGATGGTGTGACTTTAAATATCATTTTTTCTATAACTTTTGGCATGATAAAAATCGTGTATAATAAAATTCAGAATTTTGAGTAAAGAATAGGTTTCCTTATTAAATAAAATATTTATCTATTTGTTTATTTTATTTGTTTTTCCTATAATATAAGGTATAAAAAATCACCTTATTTCTAAATTTCAAAATAATACTACACGCTCACAATTGAGGCCCAGATTTAACTATTCTAAAACAATAAAGTGAATGCTTTACCAACCAGTCCCAACTACAATGAAAAGACACGTTCCCTTCATGATCTTCATTCCATTTGAAATTCTGTAGCACACACGGAATACAAGAACCGACACATACTGTTATAATAGAGTTGAAGAAAACCAAAAGTTGTTGGTATTAAGATCTAGCTTGTGCATGAAGTGATATTTGGAGACATCACTTACTCAAAAATGGATTGATCTGGTGGGATTACAAATCTTCTTGGTTATTAAGAAAAAAGTTAAAGACTAATTTTAATATGTAATTGATTTTTTTAATTAATTATTGGATGAAATTCTCTACTAGTTCTATTAGTGGAAAGAAAACAAACTTAAATTATTTAATGAAATCATTACTTATTAATTTTTCATTCATTTATAATTATATAAGACATCTTATGTCTATAAATATACATCTTAATTTCATTATTCACATCTTATACTTTCTAACTTAGGCATCGGATATTCGGAGTGTTTAAGCATGTAAATGCAAGTCTTCTTGTTCACAATAAACTTAACCACCGTTGCTGCCGACGGAACCGCCTCTTCGTTCAGTGCATTTAGATCATTTTGAATATTTTGCAAAGAGGGGCTGTCATGTATAGTATCATACTGTACATACATAATAAATATGTATATAGGGGAAAGTAATAAAAGGGGTAAAAAAAAAATTAATTTATCAAATGGAGACAAATTTTGAATTAATACTTAAATATAAATAAATTACTAGATGATTTACTATTTTTGATAATAAAATTTAAAAAGTTGAAAGATTGTGATTTTTTTAACTAAAGTCATAAAAAGTGAACGACTTCTTCTAATTTTTATTTGAAGTTGTAAAACAATTAACCACTTCAAAGTCGTTTAATTTTTTTATTGATTATTTGAAGTCTTAAAAGGTTATACACTTCAAAATTATATAAAATAAATTAAATTAACTTTTAGATTTTAAATTAATTTTAATTTTAAATATATTTTATTTTTGCCTCAGTCTGGTGACTTCAAAGTTGCTTACCTTAGTCTCCTGCTTTTTATTTTTTATTTAAATTGAGGACTTTTATCTATTTAAATTTTTATTTTATTTTTAAATTAATTTTTAAACTTTAAATTAATTTTATTTAATATTTTCTTTTTCCTCACCTCACGACTTCAAAGTCGCTTACCTCCTCCTGTGTAGTATTTTTATTTTTTATCTGCAAAATATTAAATAAAACTATAAATTAAAACTAATTTAAAGTCTAAAAATTATTTTTTTGGACAATTTTAAAATTATATAATCTTTTATGACTATAAATAATTAATTAAAAAATTAAAAGACTTTGAAGTCGTTAATTGATTTACTATTTTAAGTAAAAATTAAAAAAAAATTATTTTTTTACGGATTTACTATAAGTCATGAACCCACCTTACAACTTACTCATATTTAGATATTAATTCAAAATTTACTTAGGTAAATTAAAAAAAATACTTCCTTTTAGTAGTTTTGCCTATATATATTACCCCTTTGCTGTTCAATTTTTTTAAAAATTTTGCAAAACCTAAATTATTTAATGAGATTAACATGAAATTATACTTAATTTTAGATATCGTACGATGTTGTCATATTTTTCATATAGAATTAATTTGAGGTAGAAACAAAAAAGTGATTCATTTGACTTTAAAATGGAGAAGTTGAACCACAACAACACAATATCAACCCACCAAGTTTTGTTTACACGTAGTTTTTCTTTTTCATTTTGCGTGCACAATACAAACGTCTCTAACAAGTGTTGCGCATGCGCTGTCCAACGCTTACCAATCATCTGTTAACTGATGTATCTCTGTATCTTTTCTAAATTACACGCACAGAACCTGACAAAAAGAAAATGATAGTGTGAAGAAAAAAGTGTCTTTAATATGTTTTTTTTAGATCTTTATTGTGTCATATGGTTCACGAAATTTCTATTCTATTATTTCATTATATATGGTAAAGATTTAAACATTTTTATATTTTTTATAAAGCTAGGTTTGTCAATTTGTTTAGAAAGCAAGGATAACAAAAAGTAAGGTACAGATAATGCCCAACATAAATTAAACAGATTGCCAAGGATTCCAAAGATTCTTGACTTCTTTATAAGGTAGGTTTAAATCTTAAGAAGTTATCTAAAATTTAGTGTCTAAGAACCAATTAAGTAATTATAATTGAGTAAAATAATATATAATTTAGACCCATATAATAATAATTTAATTAGTGTATTGGTTATAGGATGCCATCTCCTTTTGTATCAAATTCTTCACCAAAAAGATGATAAATTATTGGAGATATAATTTTGGAACAATTTGTCTTTAAAACACAATTAGGTCTGAAGCAAATAAAATTTTCTATATGTAAGTATATTTATAGAAAAATAAAATAAGAAATTA
Source organism: Glycine tomentella (assembly GCA_007407185.1). Lineage (NCBI taxonomy): Eukaryota > Viridiplantae > Streptophyta > Magnoliopsida > Fabales > Fabaceae > Glycine > Glycine tomentella. The sequence goes on along the minus strand of PYAF01002934.1, from coordinate 1,231,741 downwards.
AATTAAATTTCTCCTATAAATTAAAATCAATTTATATGTACCTTAGTTTCTTAAGAAATTAGATGAAAGAATTTTTATAACAATGTATAAATTAATTTTAACTTATAAGAAAAACTTCATTTTATAAATGTTTGGATGCATGTTCACTCAATATTGATGTGGATCACATTATTATTTTTTTCTCCGCAAAAAGTGAATTATATATGTGGATCACATTATTATTTTTTTTTCTCTGCAATAGTAACTATTAATTACAGAAAATATTACAATAACTAGCTTTTGTGTCTTTCGTACAGATTCGACATGGAAAAATTGGTATATGTGCATTTGAAAATGGAAACTGGAAATGCTATTTATCTTCCATTTTTTCTCTTATAAGTTTTTGTGAAAGAAGTTTATTCAACCAGAATCTTAATATCATGAGTTAATTCATGAAAAAAGTCAATGCAAAAATTCCATCATGATTTTTGGAAAACTTTTTCACTAAGACTTTACAAATAAATACATAGATTTATAAAAACAAGTTCACAAATAATTTTGTCCAAATAAAAAGGTGCGGGAAAGAATAGAAGAAAAAAAACAAGAACAGGCTTAGTTTTATGTTTACTCAAATTGAATTATGTTTTATTATCTTTCAATCTTAGAAAGATTTCATTAATCAAAATGACTATAACAAATATTTTCATTATCCCTTCTAGTTATAACAAGTATTTTCTAATTAATTAAATCACTCCTGACTTTACACAATTAAGTTATCTAAACAGAAAAAATAACTATCAAGTACA
>PYAF01002934.1:1217989-1230856 GCA_007407185.1 Glycine tomentella | reverse complement strand
CAGGCTTAGTTTTATGTTTACTCAAATTGAATTATGTTTTATTATCTTTCAATCTTAGAAAGATTTCATTAATCAAAATGACTATAACAAATATTTTCATTATCCCTTCTAGTTATAACAAGTATTTTCTAATTAATTAAATCACTCCTGACTTTACACAATTAAGTTATCTAAACAGAAAAAATAACTATCAAGTACATATTGTATACATATTGTATAAAAAAAAGTACATATTATGTCATTATGTCATATAGTAATAATCAAGTTGTCTTAAAAAAAATTAATAATCAACTTATTTTAGTTAGCATCTTAAAATGTCATAAATATCATGTAAAATCTTATTTCAATAAAAATAAAATACGTATTTATTTATATAACATGTCAGTATGAGATTATTTTAATTTAATTAATAATATTAAATTTGAGTCTTTAAGTATTTAATTGTATCAAATAGATCAATTTTTTAGTCATAATAGTTATATTTAATTCAAGTATGATTGTATTAAAAAAATGTTTTTACGGATAAGATCAGCAATTGATAAGCAAATATGATAAGTATTATGATTTCTATTTGAGTTTAATCATCTGGCTTTTGGTATCGCTTGGGCGACAACTCGAATTTGATATAAACATAAACCAAATCAGATTATGAACTTGCATGTCACAACATCAGTCTTCAACATTGTTGGTAAGGCTAGAAGATCAAATAAATTTGAAGATAATTCAGCTATGTTGATGTTATAAATGCTTCTGACATAATTTGTGAAAGTAATTATCAAGATATGAAATTTAAGGTTTATATATATATATATATATATATATATATATAATTCAATATACTTATTTCATTTCTAAGGGAGAATATTAAATTTTTTCTTCACTGACATTTAATAATAAATTATGATGTATAATAAAATTATTAGATTTTATAATGATTTACTTTTTTTACCACATAATAAGAATAAGATCAAATAATTTATTTGATTTTTTATCTATTAAAAAATTTATTTTGGTACTTTGTCTTTTAAAAAAGTGCAAAATGATTGTTCCGTCAGTTTGAAGTTAACGCTATTTAAATATTGACAATTAAAAGTCGTCACAAAACAAAAAAATGAAAAAAAACACTCAAAACATGCTATTAATAAATTAGTTTCATCGTTCACAAACCTAATTTTCTTCTAGATCAAAAATCTCACAATTGAACATGCAAACTATAAATCATAATCGAATTCGATTGAAAGATATCATGGATTGGTGGATTTGGTGTTCCCAAAGAAAATTGGTAGTTTTATTGTCGTGCATGACGTGAAGGGTACTACACATAGTGGCGATGAGGCTGAAGGGAGAATCACATCCATTCAAGTTTGTAATGAGTAGAATTTGTGTCTCTCTCATTGCCTTTTGAGATTTGTAGTGTAGAAGGATTTCAATTGAGAAAGGTTGGAGAGAGAGATGACGAGAACGAATTTGATGCCGGAAAGGAACGAAGTTGATGAGCAGGGATTAGATGTAAGAAGTTTTGGTATTTGGCGAAGAATCAACCGTTCTAAGGAGAGAGAATGAGCTGGAATAGTTTGGAAATTAGGTTTTTTTTTCGTTTTGTGACGATTTTTAGCCAATGGTATGATTGACTATATTAACTTCAAACTAAGGAAGTATTATTTTGAACCAATTTAAAAAGATAAATGATTAAAATGAACCTTTTAAAAAATAAAAAAATAAGATAAAAGACCAAATAAATAATTTGAACTAATAATGATATTTAATAATAAAATCATATTTATAATAATTTTAATTAAATAAAAATATACATTATTAATAATTCATATAAATTAACTGATAATTTTTCAAGAATTCTTAAGTCAAGTCAAGTGAGCCCCATTTAAAAACTTTCATGGGTTAGAAGTTAAGAATTGTTTTTCTTTTAAATCAGAAATTGAGAAATAAAAATCACTTATATATATATATATATATATATATATATATATAAATTGGTTTATACAGAAAAATTAAAATAACTTTCTATATAAAGAAAAGAAAAGAAAAGAACCGAAAACTAGTTCAATCTAACGTGGCATAATAATAATGAAATAAAACTCTGAGAAAGTAAACCACGTAATCACCTAACGCCGTCACATGCAACAGCAACCCTAAGAAAAGCCGAAGTCAGTGACGCAGCCCCTCTAACGCCGTCAAAATTGACGGCGCCGCTACCTTTCCTCTTCTTCTCTTCCTCTCTCTTCACTCTCTATAGTCCTCCCCCCCCTCTCTCTCCAAAATACTCTCTCTCTTCAAAATACTCACTTTCTCTCTCTAGAAATTCTATTTCAAAGAGATGCTCATGCTCCTCTCTGCACCTTGCTCCCGTTAAAGCTACGCTTCCAACACGTAATCGCTCTCTCTTATTCTCTCTCTCTCTCTCTCTCTCTCTCTCTCTTTTCGAAACATTCATTATATATTTGGCATTAATTTTTATTATTTATTTTTCTGTCAATTTTATTATTATTTATTTTAATTAATACATTATTTGTTGTTAGTGTTATTGCAATTTGGTGTTTTTTTTTAGTTTGTAAATTTCGGTTTACACACACACATACACACACACACACACTTTTATGGTATTAATTTGTTAATATTTATTTAACTTAATGTTATATTTGTTGTTAGTGTTAAGGAAATTTGGTGTTTTTTGAGTTATGACTGTGAATTCTTGTTTTTATATTTGTTGTGTTATGGGAATTTGGTGTATTTTGAGGTTTGACTGTGAATTATTATTTTGTATATATAGGTTAATTAATGCGATAATTGTTGTAACTGTTATGGGAAATTGGTGTTTTTTGAGTTTGACTTTGAATTCCGTTTTTTCTGTACTGATTTCGGATCGTTCTGACTTTTTTTTGAGTGTGTTAGAGTGAGTGTTGAGTTGTTTTTTCTTCTATATTTGGGGCGTTTGATTGCATCATATGCGGAACTCTTTTTATTTTTATTGTTTTTTTTTTATTGTTTCTGTTTGGTTCATTCTGTTTTGTGTTCTTGGGAGAGTTTTCTTTTTCTGGTGATTTGAGGTTGGTAACACCAATAAGTAAGGTGAGAGTGGAATGTTTGTATTTTATGGTGTGTGTTGATGAAGTGTGGTGTTACATAGATGCTGTTATGTTATGTCTGTGCTCAATGAACTCTTTTGTATGGTGTTAATTCCACTGCCAATGCTCTGTTTGATTTTGATTGCTTTTATAGTTGTTTTATAAGTTAGAGTCGGTTTGGCTTTAGATTTGGATGAAGGTTTTGGGATATGTTTCTTTTTACAGATTTTGATGATAAGGTTTTCTGGGGTTTTCGCCTTTTGCTGGAGTTTTTGCCGTTATACACGGAAGAATAACATATTTCAGAAAAAAGGAAGTTATGAGGATTTTGGATCATTAAATGAACTATTAACTAGTATCTCTGCAATTATTTTCCTCAACTTTTTTGTCCATATCTTTTGTTACTGAGCTCTTTTTTATTTTATCTTGACTTTCTTTCCAGTTTTTAATTTTCAGTGGAATTATGCTTAACTTAAAGCAAGAACACTGGTTGAGTGACGATTGTGATTTCTTTTTTCCCGATTATTTGTTTGACTGTCACCTGATGGATCATTGCAATTGACTATATAGTTTTATTCTTCATTCTTATAGGGATAGAGCTGTGTTCACCGGTCCTGGTTGATGAGGGTGCTATTGGTGTTGTTCTGTTGATGTAAGAAGCTGAATATTGTTGTCTATATCAGAATGGGTGCTGCTTGTTGTGTTGCTGCCAAAGATAAAACTATACAAAGTGCATCACCCAGTGAAATCTTGCATCGGAATATTCGACATTCTCCGACATGGAACTTCCGCTGGGATCATCGAGGGCGTGTAGCTGGTGAAGATACTGCTGTAACTTGGTTTTCTAACAGTATTAGCGGGAATGATGGATTTGAGAACAAAAATGAATCCTCATATGTATCGGAGGATGGAAGCCCGTTGCAGAATTATCAAATTCAAAGGAATAATAGATTGCAAAAATCCCCAATCTCTGATGGAACTGCTAGAAACGTGATAAATTCATCTTCTGGTAATATTCATCAAATCAACTCTCTGATTTTTAATCATAATTCATGTACCTACTTGAGTTGGAGATTTTAGAATTGGAGTTTTTATTAGTCATTTCATTCTCTCACCATTTATTATTTGATGAGGTAAATGGGAACCCTATTAAATAGAATGTAACATATAATCACTCAGATCCCGAGTCTATATGAAAGATAAAAAATAGTGTGATTGCTGTACACTAAAGTTGAAAACATGGTGATGTATTCTCTCTTATGTTTCTTTCTCATAAACTATCATAGACACAAGAGAGTATCGAAAATTAGCACTAAATATGGTTAAAATGTTAATTCAATAAACAGAACAGGTTTAGCTTTTTATACCATACCATCACACAAGCAAATGTAGAGGAATTAGATTAACCATTTTTAACACGATGTGACAATAAAATAAAAGAAAAATGAACAGTTAGGAGTAGGAAACTTCTCAGCATAAATCAATGTTGGTTATACTACTGTTACTATGCACAAAACAAAGCGAAAAAGAATGGAAAATAAAGGTGGCGAGTTGAAAAGCATTATTCAATTTATCTAGATATGGAAGACTTTTTTTTTGGGTCAGACATGGGGTGTTGGCGTGTGACAGTTTCTCAGTTAGCAGAAGAAACATATATCGAAACATGCTCAAAAACAATTTAGATTCAGCTTGTGTGATTAGGATACCAGTTTTTGAGAGCCTGTGCTATAAGTTAGATAGTCCTTCTTTTTTCAGAGACAGGTGTTGCAGGTGACAGTTAGCAGAACTGCATAAAATGAAATATGAATGAGAGCAATTTAGTTTCATGCATTGTGATTAAGCTATCAGATTTTCTTAGACAGGCTTAATTTCATGTGGGATGGTCTTTCTTGTTGCCAAAAGGATGTGTTGCATACTTGATATGACTGAGGAAGAAAAGCATAGACTTCTTTCTCTCTTCATTCAAATAGATTATTGATTTATTTTGACTGACTGTTGATGTTTGAATTTGATAAACCTAATATATGTGTTTGTGTTAATTGTGCACAAATGGATTTTAATAAATTTCTATCTAGTTCATCACAGTCCAGTACATGTTTAACAAAATGAACAGAAAATTTTGTAAGCCGTGGTCATGTAAAATTCCCTTGTAAACACAACCCTAGATTAGTCTCCATACTTGAGAAACTATTGTGTACTAGGGCCTTTTTGAAATAAAAATAAAAGCTTATAGTGTTAAGATGGCTTTATTTGTCTTGTTCCTGCACTAAACAAATATGTTATGTATCCCGTTTTAATTAATCCGTTGGTAGATTAATTATTTGATCAACTGGATGATTTATAGATCTGACATGTTTGTTTATGTTTATATCAGATCAAACTATTTCAAGGAATATCTCCTCAAATGTGAGCATAGAACAGGTGAGGTTGTAATAATAAAGGAATATGCTGTTATTTACGTTTTTGTTTGTAGTTCATATCTGATGTCTTTGACACACTTACTACTTGTGAATCACTCTGTAGGTGAAGGAGTTGGCAGAATCATCAACCGTATCATGTCCGTATCCCGCAAAACTTCCACATTCATTGCCTTCTACTTCTTTGTCAGTATCTCCTCTGCCATCCCAAAGTCACCCACTTCCATCCAGCTCAACATCATCAAGATGGCCCTGCCATTCCACAGGACAGCAACTATCGCGGCAAGTTTCTGATAGCCGAATATTGGGATTTAAGATTTCTAGCAACTTTGATGCATCTGAAGAGAGGCCAGTGTTTCCTTCATGGAGCAAAGAATCTGGTACGCACTCCCATGGTGGGTTTTTGGATAATTGGTCTACGCCCGACTTTTCTGAGCTGACAAGCACTTCCCAAAAAGAAAGATGGTCATTTGACAGTGAGTCATTTGGTTTTAATTGTGAAAGGCTGGTTAGATCCAGTAGTCAGTTTTCAAGTTGTCCAGTTGATTTGCAAACTTGTGGTGTTTGCTCAAAACTTTTAACTGAGAAGTCTTCCTGGGGCAACCAAAAGATAATTGCAAGTAATGACCTTTCTGTAGTTTCTGTCCTTATCTGTGGACATGTATATCATGCTGAATGCTTGGAGAGTTTGACATCTGAAGTCAACAAGTATGATCCACCTTGCCCAGTTTGCACTTTTGGTGAGAAATATACACGTAAGTTGTCTGAAAAAGCTCTGAAAGCTGAAATGGATTTGAAGGCTAAAAATAAGAAATCAAGGAACCGGATTGTGGACCGTGATATTGATGATGATTCCATTGGCTACGAACATTTTAGAGAAAAAGGGCATCATGGTAAAGATCCTAGAATCGATTCTAGTTCCAGTGGGAGAAGATCTAATGGGAAATTTTTTCTGAGGAGACACTTCTCATTTGGCTCAAGGAGTTCCAAATCCATGCTGGATAATCAGCCAACCCAGAAGAAGGGCCTCTTTTGGGCAAAATCTAGCAAGGAATAAGCTGCTTTAGGGTTGTTGAGAGGTAAGTTCCATTTTCTTCATTGTTTCACTCTCTCCAGTAATCCAGTTTATCAATAGCATTTTTCTTCATTTGTTTCTAATTGATTTATTTTTAAAACTCAGACTTTCTCCTATTAATTTGTCCTATGATGGAAGCTGCGTTGTTCTCTTGCTGGTCTTGGATTAAAAATGGGGAGCTCGGATTTGATAAATCCTTTCATTTTTGGTCTAGTAACCTGAGAGAGGCTTTTGTTTTTAGGGGGGGGTATAATTCTTAGATTCCCCTGTTTTTTGGGGTGACCAAAATCCCACCCTGACTTTTGACATCTTAATCCATGTTATTTCATGTATTAGGCTGTCATAGGTTTGTCTGGGGTTTTAGGTGTTTTTTTGTAATGGTACTACTTGTACTATTCCTTCTCTTATATATATATATATATATATATATATACATATTATCTTTGCTGATCAAAAAAAAAAAAAAAAAAAAAATTTGTCCTATGTGGGAAAAGTAGGAGTATGTGATGCAAGAATGGTTTGGCTCCAATTTATATCTAAAAGCCTTACCCTTTCACCCTTTATATTCGATGTGTGATTTGCATAGGATGAGGAAATTTACCTCTTTCTTTTTAGTTATTTCATGTGGGGCTAGCATAAGTTAGAGAAAGATGTCAATACAGTTATTTAGTTTCATACTTTTTGTATGTTTTCAAAACAACGTAACAGAATTTAACTCCAAATTTCAAATGTTTGAAAAATTACGCAGTTATTTTGGACTTAATTTTCGTTATTTTTCCTTCTTTAAAGCAGGTTCCGTTGTTGAACTTCTCTGTAACCTTGCATAAAATGACTGAGGAAAGGGCAAGATGTCATTCTTCAAGCTTTGATTTATGGTCTGTATACACTAATACACGTTTTCTAAAGGTTTAGAAGCTGGAATTACTCTGTAAAGAAGAAAATGAAAAGATACAGAAGATAAATATAGGAACACAAAGATAGTGTTTAGAGACCAAGGGTTTTGTTATTTTGTACAGATTGATTGGTTTATTGCATATGGATATAATTCATTCATATATCCAAAAGATGTTCTGTTGGCCCTTGTTCTACTGATATATAATGCAGTATAAGTGCCATAAGCCCTTGGGAGTTTCTGGTGTTGGGCAATGGTCTTCACAGATTGCAAGGCATATCATTTCATTCTACTTGATTCTTCTTATTATATCATATTACTTTTACTTATTATACTTGTAACTTTGTCTCTCTTTTTATCTCTAGAAGTAGGGGTATACATGGATGGACTTCTTGTGATGGAGTAATTTATCCCTCTATCTATTTTAAAATTTTGATAAGGTGAATTTTGTGAATTCGATATCCGATATGATCAAGACTCGATAACATCACATCATTTGTCTATATTTGTTTCTTCTCACCACAGTCACATTACCTATCATCCTTAATTTTTTCTCTTTTATCTCTACATTTGTTATCCATCCATCATTTTTCTTAGTTGTTTTTATTTAAAAAATCAGCCTCACGAGAACCTTACGTTAAATCAATGCTTTTGCCTTTCTGGTCGTGTTGGTAGCAAGATTAAATTATAATAAGCTTTTACAAACATGGGTTGCACGCACCCTGTTTTATGTAGCTTGTTGACTGCACGTTGAATCACATCACCAAAAGTCTTCAAAGTCGAAAAATACACGTACATTGATGTTACTCGTGACTAGAAAAGACTTGCGTGCACGTTTCAGTTAGTGTTTTGTTTCTAATCTCCATTAATTTCTACTAATATGCCCTCATGAATCATGACTTGACATCACTTAAAGATAGCATTTATTTATAAATCCTTCCTACTAATTATTGGGCAATAATTTGAAATCTTGCTAGTTGCTAGCACTTGGTAAGAGTCATTCATTAACGGATTGTTTGGTTGTGATAAGGAGGAGAAGAAAATGAATGAGGAGAAAAAAAGAAAAATATGTAAGAAATAAAATGAAAATGATGTTGATTTAGTTGAACAGAAATATAGTAAAAAAAAGAAAAAAATATTTAAATTAAAGTGATTTGATAAATAAGAAAACAAGAGAAGGGAAATTAATATTAAATTAAATAATATTACTATTTATTTTTATTAATATATATTTATTATTAATGTTATTTATTGTTATTATTAATTAAAAATATTATTATTTTTTTTATTTTTAATAATAATATTTATTACTATTTATTTATTATTACTATAATATTATTATATTATAAAAATTGAGAAAGAGACGATGTGACACAATCTAATAACAAAACCGGAACAAGATGTCAATTTCTGCTCAAATCTTCCCCAATCTTCTCAAATTAGTGTGGATAATTTTTGCCATGGGACCTATCCGATTTTTTAAAAAAATTCATCCTCTCATTTGCAACCAAATCGTGCACGCTCCCAAAATCGTCGCCAATCCTTGTCCCTTCTCTCCTCTTCATCGGTACCAAACCAACCCTAAATTATCATAATTCGTTTTTCTTTTATACTCTCCCCGTTCCTAATAAATAGATGTTTGAGATGAGTATACACTCATCAAGAATAATATTAATTGATATGATTTTAGACTAAAATACCCATTAACAAATATTAATTGATAAAAGAGTGTGCAGTCTTAATTTACAAAGATAAAAAAAACCATTTAATTTAATATAAATATGAATGCTTATTAAGATATTAATAATTTGGCTTAACATATTTATTTTGATCCAATAAAAGTTTGCGTAGTCTTAAATTACAAAGTTTTTACAATGACAATGACAAGAGTTGAACTTAAAATTTCATGTGCAAATTATTCAAACTTCCACAGTGAGTTAGACTTAGTCTACATAATATAAGTGTGAAATGATAATGTATCCATTTATAATTTACATAATTTATGCAGATTTCCTCTAAAAGAAATTTTAGTTAGGCAATGCCTATTATAATGAAATTTCATTCGATATTTAACAGCGGAGAGCATTGTTGGTACGTAGGTCAATAAAGCATTCACCTCATTAAAAATAAACATCTCAACCACAACGTAATCACCCCATCAACTATAAAATCACCTCAGCAAAGTCTAATAATCTCAACAAAGTATAATACCTCAGAAAAACATATACATCTTACTAAGAAATAATGTTCTCAACAATATGAAAATCTCAACAATAAACACATTCTCTCATAGATAAATTTACTGTATTTATTTAAATATTTATAGAATCCATAAGTATCTACATTTCCTCTTTTAATAGTAATACTTCAAACCAAAGAATAATCCTCCTTTAAATGTGAAATCATGATACCCTCATGAAAATAACCTTACTCAAAGTCACCAAGCAATACAAATATCAAAAGAAAACAAGGAGGAAAGACAACTAAACAAACATAAGGTTTTACCATAATTTGGCTTAGCCAGCCTCTAGACTCTCTTTAGTTTCCCTCTCAAGAAGATACCTTGCTTAGCCACAAGTGTTGTTGGCTTAGTGAGTTGTTTGAGGCATCTTTGGAGTTTCATTGGCTTAGCCGGGGTTGTTAACGGCTTAGTTAGCCCCTAAACTACTTTTTGGCTCCCTACACTTTAGCCTAGCAAGAATATCCTCTCGCTTATCCACAAGTTGATGTTGGGTACAAACCCAAAACATAGGAATGTGTTGCTTAGCCAAAGGTGTTGGTGGCTTAGGTAGCTGGTTTGAAACATCTTTAGATGTATGCTCTCTTAACCAACTCTGTCTGTAGTTGGCTTAGTGAGTTGGTGCAATTTTGCACTTTGAAAATTTTGCAAATTCGAGTTCCCAAAGCCATTAATGGCTACCTTGACATCCAAACTCACAATAAATACATCAATAATGATCTCTTATACTTTCTAATCGATTAATTTACTCAATAAACCCGACAATCAAGCTTAACATTGAAAATCCTTAAATTTCCAAAAACTTAGGTTCCAAAGGAAAAAAAGGAAAAAACAACTCAAGAGCAATCCAACATCATGACCCAAATCAATCAATTGACTCAACATTGCGAAACAATATAAAGTATATCGTAAAACTTTCCTTATTAATAAATATATGAAATAATAATTTAAAAAGATACTTTAATTAATAAAATAAAACTGTTTAAATTAAAAATTAAAATGAAACAAAAATTTACATAAGTGACAAAATATTATATTAATATTATAGCCTAAAGAGTAATTAATTAATATGTTACGAAATCGGTTTCTCTAAAACCGACAAGTGTTTATAAATCAGAGCAATTTGAAAAATAAGTGACAAAAATTGTTTTTAATTCAGCAAAAACGTCATAATTAAATCACCTCATAATTGGCCGAACGAGGTGATACTGACACATGGCTTCAATTCCCTCACACGATTACAAGTGTCAGTAAGTCTCTCTATGTATTATTCTTAAGGCACGTGTGTAGCTGCATGCATATCTCCGGCCACCGCCAAGGGAAGACTTAGCTATATTTCTTAAGAAAATGAAACTGGTCCAACATGCTATATATATATATATATATATATATATATATATATATAATAAGGTTATGCAATATTAATTATTTACGTACCTAATAAAGTTTGAAGATGGCACAAGTTGAACTGCGAGATGAGCATGGGAACCCAGTTGAACTCACAGATGCATATGGGAATCCGGTTTGGTTAACGGACGAGAAAGGCAATCCGGTGCACCTCACCGGTGTGGCAACCATTGCATACAAATGTTTGCAAGAGAATCACACACCACAAGAGCTTCGTCACTCCAAGAGCTCAAGCTCTAGCTCTGTACGTATCCTCAAATTTCTTTTTTTTTTTACTAATTGATAGTGTAAAACATTTTTATGTTTAATCTTATGATTATATATAGTTAATTCTAGACTAAATGGTCAATTTAGTTTTTAAATCTGTATCCCGATTTTATATTAGTTATTAAAATTAAAAAAAAAACTCAAAAGTCTAAGAATTTTGTTAAGTTTCGTTTAAGTTCCTGAAATTCACTTTTTTTCTTTTAATTAGGTACTAATAATAACATAATTAAGAGACTGAAATAAAATAAAAATTCAAAGACTTAAATGAAATTCTAACAAAATTTAGACACTTATTTAAATTTCTTATTATTAGGAGCTAAAATAATAATGCAAGATACAAATTAAAATTTTCATTTTATTATATACATATTATCCGGATTCAGAGTGATGTTTCTTCATTTTCTTATATCAACTAGAATAACTATATACATATTCATTACTGGTATACAATTTAACCAACAATAATGTTAAAAACATGCATTAAAAAAATTACAAGAATATAATGTATTAACTATTATTAATTCTTCCAATTAATTATGTCTCATGTTAAGAATTCTAAAAGTATGCTAAGTTTGCATGGGATTTTATCATTAAAAAATGCACATGATTGCTTACTATGTTCTTGTCTAACATAAACGCCACAATTACACTATATATACACACAAACACAATTAAACAGTAGCATAAATGATAACATCTTACTCGATTTTGCTTCGATTGATGTGCAAATACAGTCTGAGGATGAAGAGCATGGAGGGAGGAGCAAGAAGGCACTGCAGGATAAAATAGAAGAGAAGTTACCAAGAGGAGAAGGAGAGGGAAAGGAGCATGCACACACCACAACAGTTACTTCTGCTACTACCACAGATAGTGGAGCTAATCACCACCCAACCACAACCACTGAGCATGAGAAGAAGAGTATAATAGACAAGATTAAAGAAAAATTCCAATAAGTGTAAGTCAGTGAATGTATTCATGAATTTAAGCTTTGTTTATTTCGTGTGTTTATCTATGTCATGGCATAGATGGTTTTTGAGAGTTTCAAAGCATGTATCAATAAGAGAAACCTTGTGCTCACAAAATTTTCCAGAAATATGTTTGGCAACAAAGAGATAGTAGAGAGAAATGTGAAATACATAACATGAATGATGTATTAGAAAGATGAGTTTGATTTTTGTGTATTATGAACATAAAGAAATTTATGCTAACAAATAATTAGAAAATTACTCTTATTTATTATAATTTTTAAGATACTTAATTATTATAAAATTTAATAAATCGAGACCAGATAAATAGACTTTTTTTATGGAGTGATTTTAAAAATTCTTTATTCCATCCAATTTTACTATCTATTTTCTTTTCAAAACTTTTACCATCCAAGTTTTCTTTCCCTATTTTATCATCCATATTTTATTTTATGAATTTTATCATTCAATTTTTTTTTTTAATTTTCTATATTTGTTATATTATAGTTTTCTATATTTGTT
>PYAF01002934.1:1206713-1217889 GCA_007407185.1 Glycine tomentella | reverse complement strand
TTACCATTCAATTTTTATTCTAAGTTTTTTTTTCTTCCAATTTTATCATCCATATTTTCTCATTTTATTTTTAAATTTTATCACTCAAATTTTAAATAAATTTTTATATTTATTATATTTTATGTTTTCTATATTTGTTATAAGCTCACGAATTTTGCTATCTATTTTTTTTTTCAAAACTTTTACCATCCAATTTTTATTCCAAGTCTTTTTTTCAATATTATCATCCATATTTTCTTTTTTTATTTTGTAAATTTTATCACTTAAATTTTAATATTTTACCATAAGTTAATGTTGGTGCAAAAACAACATTATTTGACTTTTCTTTAACTTGTTTTTACACTTCAGTGTTAGCACTCGTAAAATGTGTAAAATTGAAAACATAAATGATAAAATTTTAAAAAAATAAATGTAAAATTTATTAAAAAAAGTTGAGTAATAAATTAAAATTGAGATTATATCTTTTGTTTGACTTAATGTTTATTTGTAGTTTTTGTAACATTTAAAGAATACATTTATACTATACATATCTATTATATTTTATTAAAAATAGATTTTTAATATTAGTTGTAGTTAAAATTGATATAAAAAATGATTATGTACATTGGTTCTATACCAAATTTGGTGTTAATAGTGAGTAGTTTTTATATTGATTCTGGAGCTGATATAGAAATAATCTACTTTTATATTGATTGACTCCACAATATTTCTCCTAAAATTGATTTAAAAATTAAAAATAATTGATGGAATTTCTCTCTCTCTCTCTCTCTCTCTCTCTCTCTATATATATATATATATATATATATATATATATATTAGTACACACTCTTAATGCTCAATGGCACAAAATAGATGGAGGCATGTAACTATATTTGTTTCTTTTTATTTCTCTCTTTTCTCTACGCTTACAATTTTTTCTTTGGTAACTTGTGGAATACATGGTTTATTTTTTATGCTTCTTATAGAATACATGGTAACTTATAAAATGCATACGTAATTAATTAAATCACCAAATAAAAGGATATGGTAACCTTAAGAATTTGATATCGATCATCAGTGGCGGTGTTTGGGGAAAAAAGTTGAGGGGATCGACCAAATTAAGATCTAAATAAAAAATATTAATAAATTATTGACTATTTTCAATAGTTTTATCTAAATTGATATATTCTTTTCTCTATTTTTTGTCAAAATAGAGGAAAAGAAAAATTCTTAAAATAACTCATCATGCGATCATTTTCTACCATATTTTTCTATGTAATTTCCATGATACTAACACTGGTCCAAAATAAAATTGAAAAAAGAAATTAAAAAGAAGGAAATATTGTACTAGATAAAAAGAGTTTAATAATTATTCAATATATATTAAAAGTGTAAAAAACATAATTTTTAAGTTATCATATAATATTAAATCTTAACTATTCAAATTAAGAGTGTTGGTCATAATATTAAACCAGAGAAGAAAAAAATATCAAATTAACGTTTAATTTTTTATATATATAAAATTGCCTCTTTCATTATCGTGGATGAAATAATTTAGGGTGGATGCAAAAAAGTCAGAAAATTAAAAAAAAAATAGATAAGGTGGTATAATTTTAAAAATGTTGGGACTATTATTGTATTATTTCTCATTTATTTACATAAATATTTTCTTATTCTATTTATCTTCAACTAAACATTTTGATAAGGTGGAAGGGTTAAAGGTTTGCGTTTGGCTTTTCTTATAATTATTTGATTTTTGATTTTTGAATTTGTCGTATGTTCTGACTTTGAATGATAGTGTTTTTTTTTTATTTATTTGAGAAAGGGTAGATGGTTTATGATTTCCAAAACTCAGAAAGGAAGGACAATTGAGATGGTGTTGCCGCCATTGGTTGGGAAGGGTGCACTGTTTCTGTGGCAGTGTCATGGTCACGATAGTTATTGTCATCGTTGTCACAACAATTATGAATGTGTTATCGTCATTGGCTTGAAAGGAGTAGCCATTTTTTATGGTTTCATTGTTGTCATAGTTGACTTCTTTTTATGATGTTGTGTCATGGTGATTGTGGTGGTCACAACACAGTTAGGTTCCTAATGGTAAATGCATGGAAGAGATGAGGACAAAATGACAAAGTAGAAAAGGAAAAGAAAAACATAAAAAAGGGCAGATCTTAATCTTTGAATATAAAATAATATATCTAATTATTTGTCTTTAGCATAGTATAACCCGTCCCAAAACATACGAAAATGACACCGCTAGTCTCGTTCCATATAAAAATAAAACCAAACTATTTATTCTAGTTGACTTTGAAATTCTACGTTCAGTAATTTTACTCGAAACTCTTATCGTGGTCCATACATGCCTGACATGTTCTCTACGTGCAGTCACATAATAAGATAATAGGATCATGGAATATAAATTTACAGCCCAGCAAGTCAATCTTCGCCAAAGAAAAAATAATTAATAAATAATATTGTCAACGAACTCATGGGCACTTATCCTAGAACAAGTCATAATAAATAAATAAATAATTATTGGGAAAATAAGAATTATAAAATCTGAACATACATTATATAATATCTGTAAAAGTCATTTTTATTTGTTTTTTTAAAATCTTAATTATTTATATGATCTAATATATTGTTTAAATTTTTAATTTTTATTTTCAAAGACTTAAATATTTTTTTTCATATATACAAAATATTTCATTTTGATTTTATTACTTAAACTATTTTATTTATTTATTTTAATATCTGATATTTTTATGTTTGATTTTAATTTTTAACATTAGTGATGATCATATAAATGATGACATGATAAATTAATAGAGTGTCATATTATTGATTAAACGATATTGTTACATACTAATGAAATATCATATTATCACTTAATAAATCATTTTTATCTCATCGATGATGGTGTTTGTTATACATAATCATATAAAAAATATCAAATAATATAGATGGTGATGTTTTAATTTAACTAATCCCACATAGTAAAAACAGGCCTTTTGTTATAGTTAGCCATTCTGTTGACGATGATGTATCAAATGACAACAGAGAAGTTTAGTTATCTTTGTGAATGTATACCTATAGCATTGAGGATCAGAACATGCTCAAAAATTTTGTGCAACAATCATTGACTAGTTCAAACCAACCGTTTGGTTTTGTTCTCCTTTGGCAAATGCTAAATAAAGACAAAACAGCATGCAACGTACGAGAAATTGTCCAAAGCCACATTCTCTGGCTAATTATAGGGAACTCAAAGTGTTCAAAGATTGAAGGTGTTAGAGAGAGAAATCCCTTATAGGGATCCAAGGACACCCCATTTCAGGTTTTTCTTGTTACTACTAATCTACCATTCTAAAATAAATTGAAAGTCCTCCTCATCCTCACCCCCAGGAGGTATGGGGAAGATAGAAAAAAACAAAAACACCTTATTGACACCACCTTTTCTATCATCCTTTAAGTCATCATCATCTTCTTCTTTGATGATGGCCATCCTCCTGGTCATTCTCTTGGCCTTGTTTTCTCCTTCATTAGGCCTTCCCTTAGCATCTTTCCAACCAAAAGACAATTTCCTCATTGATTGTGGTGCTGAAAACACAGCCACTCTCCCTGATGGAAGACATTTCAAATCAGACCCTCAATCCAGATCCTTCTTGCAAGCCAATGATGAGTACAAAGTCTCAGCAAATGATGTGAATTTTCCTTCACCTGTTTACTCAAATGCAAGGATCTTCATTCAGGAAGCCAAGTACTCCTTCCATTTGGTTCAACCGGGTTTCCATTGGATCCGGCTTCATTTCTACCCCATCAAGAACAACATCTTTGATCTTCAGAAGGCAACTTTTTCTGTCTACACAGACACCTATGTGCTCCTCCACAGCTTCAATGTGAACAACACTGACAAGCCAATCCTAAAGGAGTACCTAATCAACGCAACTGAGCCACAATTTACCATGTCCTTCATTCCCTTGAAGAATTCAGCTGCATTCATCAATGCCATAGAGGTTGTCTCAGCTCCTGATAACCTGATATTGGACACCGGAGCCGGCCTTTTCCCCGTTGGTGAGATCGGAGGCCTGACCGCTTATGGTTTCCAGCCTGTTTACAGGGTGAACAATGGAGGACCTCTGATCACCTCATCAAATGACACCCTTGGAAGGACTTGGGAATCTGATGAGCATTTCCTCACAAACAAGAACTTGGCCAAGAGTGCCTCGGTGGCAACCTCTGCTGTTAAGTTCCCTCAAGACAATCCTTCCATCTCTCCCATGATTGCACCACAAACTGTGTATGCCTCTGCCACTGAGATGGGTGATGCTGGTGTCAATCAGCCAAATTTCAATGTGTCATGGAAATTTGATGTGGACACCTCTTTTAGCTACCTTGTTAGGCTGCACTTCTGTGACATTGTTAGCAAAGGCCTCAATGAGCTCTACTTCAATGTTTATGTTAATGGGAAAGTGGCAATCAATAACTTGGATTTATCAGCCATCACTGGTGCCTTATCAACACCATACTACAAAGACATTGTGGTGAATGCAACATTGATGTCTCAGGGGCTAACGGTTCAGGTTGGCCCAGCAAATGCTGATGGTGGAAATGCCAATGCAATTGTGAATGGCATAGAGGTCTTGAAGATGAGCAACTCTGTCAACAGTTTGGATGGGGAATTTGGTGTTGATGGAAGAAGTGTTAGTGGTTCTAACCGCGGCACGGTGGCAGCCGTTGGATTTGCCATGATGTTTGGAGCATTTGTGGGTCTTGGTGCCATGGTGATCAAGTGGCACAAGAGGCCTCAAGACTGGCAAAAGAGGAATAGCTTCTCTTCATGGTTGCTTCCTCTGCACGCCGGGGACACCAGCTTCATGAGCAAGAACTCAATGGGAAAGAGCAACTTCTTCTCCTCGTCGATGGGATTAGGCCGGTACTTCTCCTTCGCCGAACTTCAGGAAGCAACCAAGAACTTTGACTCCAAGAACATAATTGGTGTTGGTGGATTTGGGAATGTGTATTTGGGTGTGATTGATGAGGGGACTCAAGTGGCAGTGAAGAGAGGAAACCCTCAATCAGAACAAGGCATCACAGAGTTCCAAACAGAAATCCAAATGCTTTCAAAGCTAAGGCACAGGCACTTGGTGTCCTTGATTGGATACTGTGATGAGAATGATGAGATGATCCTGGTTTATGAATACATGCCTAATGGCCACTTCAGAGACCATCTTTATGGAAAGAACATGCCTGCTCTCTCATGGAAGCAAAGGCTAGATATCTGCATTGGATCTGCCCGCGGACTTCACTACCTTCACACCGGAACAGCTCAAGGCATAATTCACCGTGATGTCAAGACCACTAACATTTTGCTTGATGAGAATTTCACAGCCAAGGTTTCTGATTTTGGTCTTTCAAAGGACGCGCCAATGGGCCAGGGTCATGTTAGCACTGCTGTCAAGGGTAGCTTTGGTTATCTTGACCCTGAGTACTTCAGGAGGCAGCAACTGACTGAAAAGTCTGATGTGTACTCATTTGGGGTGGTTCTGCTTGAGGCATTGTGTGCAAGACCAGCCATCAACCCTCAGTTGCCCCGTGAACAAGTAAACTTGGCCGATTGGGCGATGCAATGGAAGAGGAAGGGCCTTCTTGACAAGATCATTGACCCTCTCCTAGTTGGTTGCATCAATCCTGAATCCATGAAGAAGTTTGCTGAGGCTGCTGAGAAGTGTTTGGCTGATCATGGTGTGGATAGGCCTTCAATGGGTGATGTTTTGTGGAACTTGGAGTATGCTTTGCAACTTCAAGAGGCCTTCACACAAGGAAAGCCTGAGGATGAGTCCAAGTCAGCATCAGCAGCATCAGCAGCTGTTCCTACTTCACCAACACCTCCTACTCCTTTCGATGATCGCCCGGCTGCGCCTGCACATCCAGAAGCAACAAACAATGCTTCATCAGAAGTGAATTCTATTGATGACCATTCTGGAACTGCAATGTTTGCTCAGTTTAGCAATCTCAATGGTAGGTGAAGGCCTAATTTGGTTTCATGAATGGAAGGAACCATCACCTGGACAGCTACAAACAAATTTGATCATGTTTAGGGAGATGTTATAGTAACTTTCTCAAGGCTTGGACCAAAATGTTTCATGTGTAATGATGTGATGCTGTATGCTGACTGCTGTTTCTCTTCTAGGTACTCTTTTCTTTCTGTATTGTACGGTGGGGTGGGGGTACTATTTTGCATGATAGAAAGAAAAAAAAGGTGTTAAATTTGTTATGTGATTAAGTTGTTGGTTGTAATTATGCATGCATTCAGCAGTACCATTAATCAGATATGGTATTATATTTATGAATTGTTGTACATTGTTATGTTATTTTTAGGGGGGAGGGTAATTGTAGAAGCAAGTTCAAAGAAACTGGCTAACGACAGGTAGTGAATTTCACTTGTAACCGACCACTATATTAGCAAGAGTTTTCTTGTCCTTTCACAAAAAAAAAAAAAAAAAAAAAAAAAAAATGCCTCCTTTGTTTTCCTCTTTTGGATATCTGAGATTTTTAATGTCCAAATGCCTCCAGCAAGAGAATGAAAAAAATTCATCACCAGGGATGTATATGATCCAGATTGACATTTAGAAACTAAAATTAACATTTTTATTTTTAGTCATGCTTTGTTCAAGTGAAATGCAAGATTGTTGAATTAACCAATCGTTCTTCTGCAAATTTCATATCTTAAAAGGGAAAACTGAAAATGCAGGTTGTTTTTCTTTCTTAAAGCATCCCTTATAAACATCAAAACAGTGGTGAAAGCCAGAAACTCTTCTTGAATAAATAAATCCTTTATAAACAAGTACTGATGATAAAACAGTGTCATCCCTTAAACTTTTTTCTATAAAAAAAATAAAACAAGTAAATGAATATCCCAAAGACAACAACTGAATCTGGCAATAAGAGTAGAACTATATCATTTTCCCTACCTTGTAATGATTCAACAAGATATCTTGTCATAAGACATTATTCCGATGTTGAATTCAATCAGGCTTGGCTTGCAACGAATTGTATGACCAATGGTGTAGTATTTTATGTAGTTAAACTATTTGACAAATGATAAATGCAAGTCCTTGTTTTAAACTAATTCTGAATCTCTGATCGTTAATCCGCTATATATTTTGACTCAAAAGAGGAGGATCATAAGACAACTATTGTTGTGTAAATTTATTGTCATTGTCAAAATTATGATGTCATGAAGCATAATCTCCAAGAAGAAATGACTTTCTTTTTTTTAATCTAGTCTCACTTCTAAATGAGTAGAACCAACAATTGTTTCATCAACCCTCATCCGAAGTACATCGATTTTTCTTTGTTAGAAAACCCGTTAGTGAAGAACCATCCAAATCATTATCCATAAAGTTATGCTTAAATTACTATGTTGGTTCACATGCTTTTTTGAAAAATCAAATAGGTCACTAGTTTAAATTTTATAATAGTTGATTTTTTTTGTACAATGACAGTAACCAGGATCAAACCTAAATATTCACGCATTTATCCCTATTCCTTCACCACTAGGTGTTTTGAGTTATAATTGAATCTTAATCAAAACATTTTTTTCGGATCTGACCACCTATAGTTAGTGTCTTAGCGATCCAATTAATTTTTTAAAAATAATATTTATGAGTCCATCACAAATTTTAACCTGCTTGATATCTATTTGAATATTAGCCAAAAAGTATGCACGTTAAAGAAGATGGAGAGGTTGTTATCTAATTACTAAAATGAGGATTGAAAAGATAACGAGCACAGGTTTACAAAATTTCCCTCCTATAAATGGTAGCGTATTGAATGATTGAGAGGAAGTGTAAATAAGGATGTCAAGGACCACTATATATACCAGAAACAGAAACGGTAAGTGCAGATTTCAGAGTTTCAAAATCCATAATTATAGGACCCAAAATCATGTCATTCTTTGCTTGGCTGCTTCCTCTCAATGAGTCACACTCACTCAACAAGAAATGGACAAAGTATATCCTACATGAGTTCAAATTTCCACATTAGAGCATTCAATTAAAATCATATTAAAATTTAATTCATTTTTGCTTCTTTTCTCCTTTTCATTGTGGCTGTGGTGCTTCGATCCTTCAAAAGTGTTTTAACTAGAAATGGACTAGCTATATCCAACATGGGTTCATTTTGGGACCAACTTTCCATATAAAAAGCATTCAATTAAAATAATTATTTTGAAAAATGCTTCTTTTCTCCTTTTTATTGTGGATGTCGCACATCAATCCTTCGAGTCTTTTACCTTTCTCACGAATCTTACCAATATCCAGGTATTCATTCCTCTGGTGAATTAAGATCAAGAAAAGATTCTATGATAAGGTAACTACTCATCCTTTCTATATCCATGCAGAATGGCACCCACTTCGCACATCAAATATTATTTTGGTTACTTTGAAAGGGGAAAATATTTTAGCAAAGCGTTTACACCTTCATGCTGTTTCAAACTTTCAATACATTTGGAGTCATTGATCGGTATAGAAAGACACTTTTACGCATGGGCGGATCTACCTTATAAGTTAGGGGAGGACACTGTCTCTCTTAAAATTTTTTCATTAAAATATTAATATATTCTTAACATTTGTTTGTAGTACTTGTTAATTATTTTCAGTGGTTGTTATATAATTTGCAGTGTTTGTTAATCATTTTCATTTGTAATTCATGTATTAACATTTATTTATAAGATGATTGAAGTCTTTACTCTTCATTGAAATGAGAAGTATAATTTAACTATATGCATTTTGTAAAAATATTTTAGTTTTTTATTATAACAGTTCATGTTCAAAGATCTTAAACTCAATTTTATATCTAAACTAATTCTCATGTTATCATCATAATCTTTTGAAATCTCATCACAAGTTACAATAAACTTTTTTGATTATTCTATTCAATCCAGTAATTTAATCTTATTATTTATTTGTTCGTTTAGATTATAATTTATAATTATTTGTTCCTTAATTTTTTTTTACAAAGTGTACGACCATAAATAAATTTTCCTAAATCTGCCAATAGTGTCCTTGATTATTTTTCTAGATCTGCCACTACTTTTACGTCTATGATGTCATTGCTACCTTAGTTCACCATTTACCTCTGATTTCCTTACTTTTAAGAATTCATGACAATCACCTGATGAAAGATAAATCACATTCCTAAGCTAGAATATGGTTTATACATGACAATGATTGAATAGGATACCACCAGTTTGCAAAACTTCTGTTTACTAATGTCAAGTGTGAGAAAGTTAATTTGTGATGTCAGTGATCCTCTCTTGTCAGGAATCAGCGAGAATAATACATGTTGCAGCTACTCAGAAAGCACAAGGAAAAAAAACAATATCTATGTCAAGCAAAAGACTAATAGCAACATTCCTAACAACTACTATGACCAAAAGAATCACCAACCCCCCCCCCCCCCCCCCCCCCCCCCCCCCCCCCCCCCCCCCCCCCCCCCCCCCCCCCCCCCCCCCCCCCCTCTCTCTCTTCTCTATCCATACAAAATTAGGATGCAAGAATTCATCCTGATTTTAGTTCCATCAATAGACTACCACAATCTTCTCTTTTTAACGCTGTCTAAATCCCCATCAAGCATGACAAGATCATCTTCGTCGTCAATTACTTCCAATTGCTTCTGATTCTTTGATTCAGCTGCACTATTTGAAATATTGGATTCATCGGGAAGTTTCCGTTTCTTCAAGGTTGAAACTACAGTTATCTCATCATCCTTTTCAGATTCAACAGCTGTTATTAATGCATCAGAGGTGCTTGCACCATTTCCAACAGATTTATCTTTGTTTTCTGCTGCTGACACTGGTTGAGTCCATCCTGAGAGAACCATCCCATCAGGTTCTTTCTCTTCATCAAACTCCTCTCTGAAAATCAGCGATGAAACAAAGTATTTTTTAAACAAAAAAAGAAAAGAAACAAAAGGATTCATGGGAATGGGAACAAAAAACTAACTTAATGCAACATTTGAGAGGGAACATAAAAGGAAAAAAAGAAACACTAAAAACTTAAGTTCCTCTAGCATAGTAGTATTTTTTATCCAAGGAATATTTTTCACAGAATACAAAAATAGAGTTGAGTAAAAACCTGTGCTTGATGTTAATATTGCAAACGAATTCTTGCTGCATATCCTCTACCGTAAGCATCGTGCCACCAGTTACTGGGGAAGGAAGCTCAGCCAGAACCTGAAAATGCCAGGAAACAGGCTATAAATAAAATGTTATGTTCTTTAAACCAAAGACAACAAACATACCTTTTCAAGGTTGGCCTCATAAATAGCAATCATGTCATCCTCAACATCACCAGCTTCATAAAGCAGGTTTGAAGCACAAATAATAAGAGGAAGGTTCATCCCAAGCTTTGTCTTGACAATTTTTTCGACCAAGTCTTTCAACTTTGAACGATTGGTGTTTATTTCAAGCGATAAAGGTGTCTGTTTTGCACATATATAAACATATCGAGTGTGAGCATGTTTGTAACAATGAATTTAGGCAATAGATGCAACAAGGGGAGATTTGGCAGACCTCAGAACAAACATAACAAGATTTGTTAGGTTCAAATGGCTCCACTGGCATAAGCAGCATGTTTCTTGCTGGATGCTCCAGACAATATGTCATTCTATGAGATGTCCAGAAAAGAATAGAAAAACATTAAAATATAAGTAAATTTAATGCTGACTTATAAAATACAAAGTACTACATAAGTAAAGATTCCTTAAAGAAGAAATGAGCACCAAGGAAAGAACAGGAAGGATAAGACAACCTCCCAACAGAATCTACAATAGGAAAGGGTATAAGATATAATAAAAAGGGGGTCAACACAAAAGAGCTCTGCAAAATACGGACAAAATTTCCCTTAAAGATCCATGCATTTTGCTCCAGCAAAAAATTTGACAAAGAAAGCACTGCCTGTTGTCTCTAAGTCATGATTAAGGGCTTGTTTGTTTGAGCTTTTTTCGAAGAAAGTGCTTTCTTAAAAGCTATGTTGTAGGAGAATTATAGTAATTATGTATTTTTTGAAAAAACGCAAAAATCTTTTGAAAACAACATAGCTGTTGCACTTTTCTCATAAGCTAAAGAAATAGATTCTGGAAAAAAAAAAAAAAAAAAAAAAAAAAAAAAAAAAAAAAAAAAAAAAAAAAAAAAAAA
>PYAF01002934.1:1170491-1186083 GCA_007407185.1 Glycine tomentella | reverse complement strand
GAATTAGAGAAAGATTTCGTCTGATACCATCTTATGAATCACACATGGAAAATAAGAACTGAATGATTCTTCTCTTATTCAATATGACAAGTGATACAAGGCTTTTATACAAGTGATACAAAGCTTGCGGAAGAAGGAAAGAACCGCTAACAAACTAACAGACTAACAGATTTTAAAGCTACTGATAAACTCTAATAGTCCATAAATCTAAAAGCTTCACAAACAAGGGGAGAAAATGACGTACCTGCACTTGGACTACCTCACCAGAGTTGTACAGCTGCATGTGGACGACGCTTTTGTTACCTCCCTCGTGAAAGAGAATCACTGCATACGGCGGAGAGATGGAGAGGAAGCTCGTGGAGTTCAATGTTGAGCTGGTGGCAGCGTCTCGTGGTCGTGAAGAGGAAGCTCATTGCTGGTGGAGTTGAACGTTGAGGAGGAAGAGGAAGGTATAATCTGAAAAGGGTAACTTGGGATTATTTTAAAATTGGGAGGTGTAGGATATAAATACCTTAGTTATGGTAGTTTTAGGTCAATCTATCCAATATGACTTTGTGTGTTGGAAACCCCGTGAACAAAGTTTTAATGTTTTAATCCATCTCTAATCTAGTTTCTCTTGATAAACCATTTCAAGGTCAACTCCGTAAGAGATAACATAAAAGACTGAGAATTAGCCTTCAAAATAAAGATCTAGAATTAGATTAGAATATTATATAATTGACAAAGTGTAACAATACCACACTATAATCAGGACTCTAAAATCAAAAGTATTATATACACAGATACAAGAAAGTGGGAAAATAAAGAGGCTATAAGTAGAACTATTTTCAAAGATTTTGATGATCAAAAAGTCCCTCCAAGCCTTGAAAAACCTATTGGCTGCTACGCTATTTGCTAAAGTAGGAAATAGAATATATTCCTGAGTTGTCTTGAACTTCGAATATTATTGGAGAGAAAAATAACTTGTTCAAGAAATATTAGAAGCACAAGTTACCATGAAAGAGTTTAAAATTATGGCAGTTTAGAACAATTCTTATGAACCCAGTCAAGAATAAATAACCAACTAAAGAGGGGCCTTACACCTTTACAAATTTAAGCAAATAGTAGTACCTATCACTGTTACTATTACTGAAGTTTTAAACAAATATAAATTAATTTTTTTCCTCTAATTTATTTTTTAGATTTAATTTGGTTCTTCAATTTTTAAAATCGATTCAATCAATTAGAGGATACAAACCACTTAGTTTTTTACATGACCAAATTGAATCGATTTTAAAAATTAAATAACTAAATTGAACTAATAAAAATTAAAGGATGAAATTGCACCTAACTAATAAATTTGAAAAAAAAAAATTAAGGACTTTATTATGGGATAAAGGGCCTATGGGACTCGGTAGCTGGAAATATGGCAGAAAAGTTCTTATTAGACACAAAGAGAAATCCTATAAAGAGACTTTTTCACTGAGTTAAACCCACAAAAAGCATTATTAGCATCACTTTTACAATCCCTAATGTTTGATCAAATTGTTTGAGTTGCATTTTTTTCTCCAACAAGTGCTTTGAAGGAACCCACTTATAAAATAAATGACTGGATTGGATTGAGTTCAAGAATGCACACTATTATAAGCACAAATTGATCAGTCAGATCACAAACTGATCAAATCACCAAAATGTTATCAAATCTGTGTTTAAAACTTCCAATAATCATCTATTAATTATTTTTCAATAATCATTTTTATAACCAATATGCTCTCTTACTATTCAATTATTTATCAAAATTACCACTATAATTTTAACATTTTTTAAAATAGTTAAATAATACTAGAGTTCAGTTAAATATAAATGTACAAAGAATTCAACTAAGTACACAATAATTAAACTAAACAACATAGTATATTAAAGACGTATGTACGAATTCAACCAACAACCTGCGACACCTAACTTTCTGCAAATCCAAGACCCACTACCCGACCAAACACCGCACATAGCCCATTTCAACCCAAACACCTAAGCACTCACATCAAAACCCTCGTGCCACTCTTCACCCTCACCTCATTTGGTATCAGGGTCGAGCCTGATGATTGTGACGACGTAGGAATTGGCAAGGAAGAGGAGACGCTAGGGTTCAGGGGTATTTTTGACTGTTTGAGGCTTTTTGGAGGTGCACCAACAAAAAATTGATTGCATTAAATAATGGCCCTGTATAGTACGGGAGGCTGATTGGGCCACAACATTGTTAGTAGGCCCACAAGCTAAACCCTGAGTCTCCAGACACCCCAACGTTTTCCTTATCGCCCTTCAGCCCTACCTCCACCGTCATTCTTCTCACTGAACCTAGAGTGGAATTTTTGGTTGAGATGGGAAAGAAGAACAAAGTGAAGGAAAATGGAGGCAAAGAGCATTGCCCCTCGACTCTTTTTGTCTCCAACTTGCCCTATTCCTTTTCCAATTCTCAGGTATTCTTTATTTCATCTCTTCTCTTTCTTATTTTTGATTATTCTAATCTTTTTTTAAATCAATAAATAAATATAATCAGTTGGAGGAGACGTTCAGTGAGGTTGGACCTGTCAGGCGTTGCTTCATGGTCACTCAGAAAGGTAACATGCTTCACTTTTAGGGTTCTTTCAGTTGTATATTACTATTACTAGCATTGGCTCAAGACATAAGTGAAGCGTATATTTTCCTATTTATATTTTTAACATCTTTTATCCTTGTTTAA
The DNA here is from genome assembly GCA_007407185.1 of Glycine tomentella. Classification (NCBI taxonomy): domain Eukaryota; kingdom Viridiplantae; phylum Streptophyta; class Magnoliopsida; order Fabales; family Fabaceae; genus Glycine; species Glycine tomentella. The sequence goes on along the minus strand of PYAF01002934.1, from coordinate 1,183,364 downwards.
TCATCCACAGGGTCAGCTCAACATCGTGGTTTCGGTTATGTCCAATTGTGGGTTTATTTCTTCTTCCAAAACTTCAATTTGTTGTGATTGCTTGTCTTACTAGTTGTTTGCTTCCTATGTTCACTATTCTCCTGCTCTTCTGTTGTCTACATATTGATAGATATATGAGTAGAATTTGTTGGTTGACTATGTTTTTATGTAAAGATAGATATATGACTCTTCTGTCTGTTTCACCTTTATTAGAATTAGAATTTGTGACTTAGCTTTTTCTAGTTTGGTATTAATTGTTGTCCTCTTCAGTGCCGTTGAGCAAGACGCTAACCGTGCTATTGAGCTGAAGAATGGTACATCTGTTGAAGGCCGGAAAATTGTAGCGAAGCATGCAATGCCTCGTCCTACCCGTGAAGAAAGACAATCAAAACCAAATCAAGGTTGATACTATATAATTCTGGTTCAGTGTACTGTGATATTTTCATGATAAATGTTGTCTGAAAGATGTGTAAATTGTTCTAACGTTGTCAATATTCCTCTTCTTTTATTCTCTTTTCTGCCTCTTTCTTTTGTAATGTTATAGCAGGCAAGACAGATGATCTCACAAAGCCAAAAGACGATGATGAAGACAGCAAATCATCTGGAGCAGAGAAGAATGTTTCAGTTTTGAAGGCAGAAGGTTGAGAATTTGTTTATACAATTATTTATATAAGCTTCTCATTTATATATTTATTCAATTTTTTATATGTATTATTTTTCTTGTATAGAATTGCAAGTCAGTAAACAAAAAAACACAAGGAAGCCCATGGAAATTAAAAAATCAGCTCTTTGTGATGATGTAGCAGATGAGGGTGGTTGCTCAGAAAAGCAGAGGTTTTTACTCTTCTCTCCTTTTCTGGTATTGTATTTAATCCAACATTTTTTAAACCAGCTAGTTACCAGGGAAATAAAAGAAAATCCCTGGAAGCTGATTTGAACAGGACTGTGATTAAGTGGAAATGACTAATGAGATTATCTGATTCCAACTTATGGATGTTTCATATGTTTGAATGCATGTTTTGTATCTAAAATGCTGTTCCTTATTGTATTTTTTTCTTTTCTTTTGACAGGGTTGCTAGAACTGTTATATTTGGTGGTCTCATAAATTCTGATATTGCTGAAGAAGTTCACAGCAAAGCCAGAGAGATTGGCACTGTGTGCTCAATTAAGTACCCTCTTTCAAGGAAAGATCTTGAGCAACATGGTAACTGTGGATTTGATTTTTCAGACCATGATATCTAATGCAAATGAAATAGATTTAAGTTTATTTAATGGTTTGATATGTTAGTTATATTAAAAAAGATATAAAAGGATCTATTTTATTTTTCTTTGTTGAATAATTATAATAGGCTGTATTTAACTTTCTTGTTGGGTCAGATTTTACCAATGTTGTGTACTTGGTGTAAAGTCATCTCGTGGTTAGTGTGCGAAGCTGATAATAATGTAGATTTGCTCCTGTCTTGTACTTGTATATGTTCTTGGTCAGTTGTCAATATTATTGTTTTAATGCTAAACCGTTTTCTTTTTTTAAACAAACATTTAGTTGTATTGTATCCCATGTAATCATATTGAGTACTGATAAGGACATTTGAAGTTTGTTCATCCACTGAAATTGTCAAAGAGATGGCTTTCCAGCTAGGATGTTCTTCGACAAGATTAAATACTTTGTATTCCTTTTTGAAAGATTCTTTATACTGCTTAGGATGATAGGGGTCATCATGGAATTTTTTCAGGTCTCCTGCAAGATGGATGTACTTTAGATGCTTCAGCTGTGCTTTATACAAGTGTAAAATCAGCTCGAGCTTCTGTTGCAACATTACATAAAAAAGAGATAGGAGGGGGAAACATTTGGGCACGCCAACTTGGTGGAGAGGTAAAGTGCTTGTCATAGAACTCACTAGAGTCAGTATAATATCATCATGCTCCAGAAAAGAATTGTTTGTATATGAATAACTGTCAGCTGTGAGAAGAAGCTTTATCGTTTTGTATTCATATACTCTTTAACTTTTTGCTTTATGTCATTTGTATTATGTTGTATCTATTAGAATGTGTTATTCATTTTCTAAAATATTAATATGACAAAAAATCCATTCTCTTTTATTTTTTTATGAAAAAGTCATTAGTAGCTGTAAGTTCTTTCTGCTCATGAGAATACGGCATTCATTCTCTTAATATAAAGGAAGTTACATAACGAGAATTTGTGATATGTGGTGCTTAGGCTCGACAGGATTTCATTTGGATTCAGCTTTAGTCTGTTTCCCAGGTTTGTGTAGAAAGTATTTTCTTAATTGTTGTCTCCATTTTTAAGTGTCTAACTCTGATATGTGAAAATCTGTTCTTTGGAGTAGTTGTGTAAAATGTATGTACCCTCTGCCCACCTTTTGAAAGTCTATATATAGACTTAGAAGACAATTTTCAGCCTGGTTGGAATGCATTTAGTAACTGTAGACTGTACTTTGTCAGAATCATCTAATAATCTATTAGGTGGTGGAAGATAGACTTCATTGTGTTTATGCTTTAATGTGTGCTTTTCTTCTATTGATTTTCAATTGTTTGTAGGTGAAGTTAACTTCCCTGTTTATTGACTATGATCATGAATGAGATATTAGTTTCTTAACAATTTTCTGCTGTATGTGGGTCAGGGCTCCAAGACTCAGAAATGGAAGCTTATTATCAGAAACCTTCCTTTCAAGGTTTGATGCATAGAGTTAAAAAGCATGAAATAAATATTGTTTGGAGGCCTTAACTTTTGACTAGTTGACTAAACATGGGTGCAGGTAAAAGATAATGAAATAAGAGATATGTTTTCATCTGCAGGGTATGTGTGGGATGTATTTATTCCACAAAAGCCAGACACAGGGTATGTTCTTTTTTCTTTTCCTTGACTTCAAGACTTTCAATTTACTATTATACATAATGCTTTCTTAAACTGTTTTTTTCTTTTCACCTCTTCTCTTGTTTGCAGTCTGTCTAAGGGTTTTGCATTTGTAAAATTCACCTGCAAACAAGATGCAGAAAAGGTATGAACTGTTACCAATGTTTTACTTTACCTACTGTTTATGTTCTTAAATAACCTGCATATAAGCTGCCTGTTTCTGTTTCAGGCCATTCAAAAGCTCAATGGATCAAAGTTTACAAAACGACTCATAGCTGTTGATTGGGCTGTTTCAAAAAAGATATTTAGCAGTGATACAAATAATGCTCTTGCCTCAGAAAAAGGTAATTTTTGTATTCAGTGAAATTTGAAAATGGTACTGCCCTTGAGCGAAGTTATGTAGGTTTGCTATTTTCATTCTAGATCTTATTCATGTTAATTTAAAAATTCAGTATGTTTGATATTGTTGCTTGCCATGCATTGCTTAATACTTGAGGTGGATTGCATAATCAGTTGAAGGGAATGAAGTGCTTTTGGCTATTAAATGCAGAAATGTATAGTTACTTTTAGTGCTCTCCTTTATTACCAATTATTTCATAGTACTATTTTTAAGACATATAAATATTGTTATTTGGAAAACTTTTTGCGAGCAAGGTTAAATATCTATATCTTAATCAAGTAGATTATGCTAAAACATGGTGGTTGTAAGTGCTGTACCATTAAAATAGAAATTGGGATTAGTCTCACCCAGTGTTACTAAAACCGACCTGGTCGAGGCACTGGATTAATGAGTCAATGGTTTAACTGGTGGGTTGTTAATTCAACCGGTTGACCCGGTATATAATATAATAAAATTATAGTTTTTTTTACAGTATAATAAAATTATAGTTAATAATATATATTTATGTTTGAAGTAAATTTAATGATTAAGAAATCTGTCTAAGTGGTAAGTGATGTACACTTGAATGCAATGTCCAAGGTTCCAACAGCTAGCATTTTGTGTTATTTCCTCTTTTCTTTTTGCTTTTGTTATTTATTGTAGCTTCACTAGCTTGTTTGATTGATGTGAGGAGCCTTGCATAATGCCAGTAGCCTGTTGTTGCATCAGTGCATTGAGACACGAGAAAGCTATTAGAAAAATAGGAACACAGCTGTGCATGAGGTTCGAGACAAATTGAACGTGAAACCTGGTGGCCAGATCAAATTTTTAAATATGAACCGTGCCAAGTTAAACACCAGTTTGATGATGATTCACTGGGTTGATTGCATAAACGGTCTGATTACTGAACCAAATCAACCATGTGACCAGTTTTGGGTTGAACCGGCCAGGCCGGTCCGGTTTTAATAACACTGGTCTCATCACTGTTCACCTGTTTGGGTAGTTTTGGGGTTTAACCTCATTTTTACCATTATGTTAGTCAGCTGTTGGGTAGATTTGTGGAATAGAAAGCTAGCTCCTTTTTATGCAATGTAGCTTACTCTTTACTAGGAGAATAACTGAGTATGTTTCTTATAGCATTCTTTATTGCATAATCAAGTGACTATAATTGGAGCCAGGCTGTTGAGTTGTTACAAACTTAACTATAGTTGTAGAATTTGCTGTAGAGCATAGGATGGTGGCATTTTCTGGAATTTCAAAATTTAAGACCAATAAATTTGGATTTGGTAACTATCTCTATGTTGAGTTCAAAGCTCATTGCTTCTTTTTGTAGACTTTGAAATTTTCCTGTTAGATTGTGTATATCCCTTTCTATGTCCCTTTTCCTGGACAAATAATATACAACATTTGAAGTATTGAGTCATTGTGAGTTATGCTATAAATGTTATTTGTAGAGAAATTTTTCATTATTGTTCTAGTCTACAAATACACTATCGGTGCTTTACATAAGTCACACTCTTTATCTTTGTCCTATTTATTTTAGTATTCTAGAAACCTTCATTTTGAATCTGAACTATTTAATACATTCTTTACGATTTCCTTAGGACAAAAAAACTTGAGCGATGAGGATAGTACTGATGACGATTTTGAGCTTGATGATAAAAGATCTGGTCAAGGAGATGATAGTGATACAGACTACTCTAGTGCCATGGAGGAAGAAGGCACTCCTGAAGATAATTTCGATAAGGAAGCAGACATTGCAAAAAAGGTTCTTAGCAACTTGCTTGCATCCTCGAGTAAAGGAACATCTGCAAACAATGATTCTATGTTGATCAAAGAAAACAAGGAGTCAAGATCTGATGAAATTGTTAAGGATGCAGATGAAAAAAATGAGTCTGTAAAGGTTTCAGGTGTTTCTCAGCCTGAAATTTCCAGCAGAAACAACTTATCAAATCCTAAGGGAACAGAAGATGATTTGCAGGGAACAGTTTTTATACGTAATCTTCCCTTTGAATGTGATAATGAAGAAGTGAAACAACGATTTTCTGGATTTGGGGAAGTAGAATACTTCGTTCCTGTTCTCCACCAAGTTACCAAGTATGTCTTTGAGTTATATACTATGTCCGTATTTCACAGGGCATTATTCATAGTCTCCTTTTACTCTATGCAGGCGACCGAGAGGGACTGGTTTTCTAAAATTTAAAACTGTAGAAGCAGCTAATACCGCAATTTCAACTGCCAGTGCTGCTTCTGGGATGGGTATTTTATTGAAGGGTAGACCATTAAAAGTTTTGAAGGCTTTGGATAAGAAATCAGCACATGACAAGGAACTGGAGAAAGTAAAAAATGAGGTTCATGACCACCGCAATCTTTACTTGGCGAAGGTTTGTTTTCTCCTTTGTAACTCTTGTGGAGCAGGCTGTTGATGCTGATATTCAATAGGACTAACATTTGCATTGTACTGCTATTGTAATAGGAGGGACTTATTCTTGAGGGAAGTACAGCTGCTGAAGGGGTTTCAGCCAGCGATATGTTAAAACGCCAAGAGTGAGTATTTTGTGGTTTGGAGTGCTAGTGGCATTATTATAATTTTAACTCACATCTAGTTGGTTATAATTACTATGGGCAGAACTTGAGTAATTGTTTTTTTAATCCACGACTGTTATAAGGTTATAGACTACTGTATGCTGCATTTGAGGGACAAGCCTCATGGTTAAGTTGTGGACAATTATGGTTTTTTTTTTTTTTTTTTTTTTTTTTTTTTTTTTTTTTTTTTTTTTTTTTTTTTTTTTTTTTTTTTTTTTTTTTTTTTTTTTTTTTTTTTTTTTTTTTTTTTTTTTTTTTTTTTTTTTTTTTTTTTTTTTTTTTTTTTTAATTCTCCCTATATTGTGGTAATCTTTTGTTGAGAAAAATCACAAGATAACAAGAAAAATCCCTCTCTTGAAAAGCTAAGAAGATATAATTTCTAATTCACACATGAAAATTCTTGCACAATCCATTTTGTGCATAGATCCACAAACAAACAAAATATGAGCCATCGATTCACAATCCATTTTCAAATATCATTACTGTTCAAAACATAATATTCTGATTTTCATATTGTATGTTGCATATGATCTTCCAAATGTGCCGGTATAAATATTATCTTCAGCTGGTTTTAGTGTTCTAACATTATTTATGGAAATTTCATAGGTTGGAAAAGAAAAAGAAGACAAAGCTTCAATCTCCCAATTTTCATGTTTCAAGAACTAGACTCATTATCTACAACTTACCCAAGTCAATGAATGAGAAAGAACTCAAGAAGCTTTGCATTGATGCCGTTATCTCTAGAGCTACCAAGCAAAAACCTGTAATTCGGCAGGTTGGTTAAGTAGATCATGGCTTGAAGCTGTCAATTATTGTTCCTTTAAAGCCTTAGGAACGTCATTTTATATTTTAACATTATATGTATACTCTGCAGATAAAGTTTTTGAAAAATGAAAAGAAAGGAAATGTTGCTCAAGAACGCTATTCACGGGGAGTTGCCTTTGTTGAATTTTCGGAGCATCAGCATGCCCTTGTGGCTCTGAGAGTTCTTAACAATAATCCTGGTGACAACCATTTCTTATCTCTCTGGTAGTGAGACTATTTTTGTACCTTCATTTCTGTTTAATTTAACGTTGTCCTTCAATGACTACAGAAACTTTTGGTCCCGAACATCGGCCGATCGTGGAGTTTGCTCTTGATAACGTTCAAACACTTAAACTTCGGAAGGCAAAGCTACAATCTCAGCAGCAGACTCCTCAAGATGACAACAATGCCATGGATAGTGACAAACCTGGCACATTAGAAGGTCGCAAGCCTGTAAAGGACAGAAAACGAAAATCTCGAGAGCATGACAAACCAGCAATGGAATCAGCACTGAATACAAATGGTGAATCGGGTGTTGCAGTGTCAAATGAAAAATCCCCACCAGGACACAAATCCAAAAGACAGAAAGGCAACAATAAGAGTAAAAAGGCACTGAAAGATGGACAAGAAGTCTTGTCCATGAAGCCAAAGAATAACGAAAATGGCCAGAACAATGGTGGTGCATCACTAGAAGGTCAAAACACTCCCACTGACTCAAATAGAAGAAAATCAGGGAACAAAGAAGATTTGGGGTTTAGAAAAAGAAAGATTCAAAACCAAGAACAAGAAGCGGGCCAAAAGGTTTCTAAGAAACGGCCCAAGAAGAATAAAGATTCAGTAGGGAAGGACGTAGGAGACAAGCTTGACATGCTTATAGAACAATATAGATCCAAGTTCTCACACAAGGGTTCCCAAGAGAATGATGGAGAGAGAAAACCTTCTAAACAGCTTAGGAAATGGTTCCAATCATAGTTTACTATTTCTTGATATGAATTTTGTTACTTATATTATTTTTTGACTAAAGTTTAAGCAATGTAACTTTAGTTGCACCGTATCTTATGTTGATTTTCTTTTTCTCCCTGACAATATTTATTATTTGGTAATGTTTAACATTTATCTGGTATTTTTGTTATGCTTGAGGAATGTGTGTGCAAAATATCTAAATCATTTTATATTTAGATCATTTCGAACGAGTTAGCATTGGTCAATATTCATGAAAAATTAGTTGACCTAACTGTTTAATTGGTTAAACCAACAAAGCGTTATTTAGAAGAAAAAAAAATATATTACTTAACCTTTTTATTTCATTTATCTTTTTTTCTCTTATTAATGTTATTATGCCTTATAAGTTATAACTACATTTTCTTTTTGTTTCCTAATTTCTTTCAAGACTTTAATTTTTATGTATTGTAAATCAACTAGAGTCTAGAGATTATCGTTGGATAACTTAGTGTTGAATTTATTATTTCTAACGTGCTAATTTAAAAGTATTATGAAGCATTATATTAGTAATAACTTTTAATGTGCTAATATATATATATATATATATATATATATATATATATATGTTTGTGTGTGTGGAAAAAAATGCAATAAAATTGACCTGCCGGTGAGAGATTTGGATAAGTGCATAAGATTAAATGTTCTACCTTTGAATTTTGCTTTCTAAATAATACTACATTGATTAACTAAATTTCTATTTTTTATAATTACAAACAACTCATTGAAGAGAAGTTGGATAGAGGTTTGGCAGCAGTAGATTGGATTGATCTCTTTTCTAATTTCAAGCTGACCAATGGAATCTCCACTAAATCTGATCACTACCCAATCATTATCAAACTTGACGCAGTCAAAAGGAGACTCTTCCTCAGGCCTTTAAGATTCAAAAATTCATGGTTGTTGGAGCCAAACCTTGGTGAAGTGGTTAGTGCTGGTTGGGACAAAGCCAGTGATTTCTTGTCTAAATTAAATTCGTGTACTGTTGACATGAATTCTTGGGGAAAAAGCATCAGGAGAAATTTTACAGATCAAATTGATTTCTGCCGTAAAGAGCTAGAACAAATCCGCCTATCTCAAAGCCATGACCAAAACAATTAGTACAATGAGATATCTAAAAAGCTCAACTATTTGATTGCACAGGATGATTCCTACTGGAGACAAAGAGCAAAAGTTTTTTTTGGCTGAAGGATAGTGATTCCAACTAAAAAAATTTCCATGCAACTGCCAACTCTAGGAAAAAGAACAAATACCATTTCCTCCTTGACACGTGATGATGGTTCAACTGTTTCTGGTCATAGAAGAATTTGTGATGTTGCTATTTCTTACTTTACCGGTTTATTCCAATCTGAGAATAATTGTACTGATTTTGTTTCAGTTATTAATAAGATTCTTCCTTGTGTTTCCCACTAAGATAATGACTCTTTGTTGTCCCCCTTTACCATAGATGAATTCAAAACAGCTCTCTTCCAAATGGAATCCAACAAATCCCCTGGACCCGATGGCCTAAACCCTTCTTTTTTCAAGAAATTTTGGCATCTTTGTCACCCAGAACTGTTCCATTCTGCTGTCTTTTGGTTGGAAAATGGTAATCTACCTCCCCAGGTAAATAGAACCTCAGTTGTCCTCATCCCTTTAAAAAACCAACCCTTCAACCATGAATGACTTTAAACACTTTCTTCCTAAATGTATGTTTTGAACAATCAGCTTTTGTAGAGAACTGTTCTATCTTAGACAATGTTTTTTTAGCCTCAGAAGTTATCCACCATATGAGATATGCAAAAGTAAGGGTAAGGTTGGTGAGGTTGTCCTTAAGTAAAGCTTTTGACTGTAATGAGTGGAATTACCTTTTTAGTATCCTAAAGAATATGGATTTTGATGACAAATGGATAAACTAGATTAGTTTATATATTAGTTTATGTGTTGAGTATGTTCAGTCAAGTATTGTGATCAGGATAACCCTGTAAGATAAATATCTCTAGGGAGAGGACTTAGGCAAGGGAACTCATTCCCTTATCTTTTTATCTTGTGCACTAAGGATAGAGCTGGCAAAATGGACAGGGCGACCCGACCTAACCCGGTCCATGAAGACAAACAGTGAAAATGGACCGGCCCAGCCCAACCCATATTCCTTCAAACTGGAATTTATTAGGCCCAACCCAATCCTATGTCAGGCTGCTAGACAATTAGACCAATTTAAGAATTAATAAAAGAAATTAAAATTGGTTCTATTTAAAAATAGAATTTTTTCCGAAGACAAAATTATTCATTATGCATTTATGCCGCTTAACAAGTATAGCAAAACCATTTAAATTATGTTTAATTAATATGTTTAATGAATACTCAAATTAATAATATTGTTTTGAATTGTCACTTATTGTGGACAACTTATTTTATGTTTAATGAATATATTTTTCCTTTAAAAAAATATAAGCTGGAATATAAAATTATAAATTATATTAATAAGTTAGTATATTTTATTTAATATTTATTATATGTTGTTAATCGGGATAACTCGTGACTCACCGGGTTGGTCCGGCCCAAGTCCATTTGGTCCATCGGACTATATGGGCCGAGCAAAAGACATATTTTTATTTGGCGGTCTTTCATTTCTTCTAAAAAATAGTGAGGCAAGAGGTGATATTTATGGAGTCAAGGTGTGCAAGGTCCCACTCTTCTCACATCTTTTATTTGCTGACAATTGTTTCTTGTTTTGCAGGGTAGATGACAAACAAATTACAACCATTAAGGAGATCTTAGACAAGTATGGAGAAGTTTTTGGTCAAATTATCAATTTCCAAAAATCATAAATTTTCTTCAGCTCCAATACTCCTCGACATCAACGACTCAATATGTTCACATCTGGGTGTTTCAAAGACTATTGGCTCCACCAAATATTTGGGACTACCTTCTATTGTTGGCAAACAGAGAAAAACAATATTTGGCTTTATCAAGGATAGAATTTGGAATTGCATCAATCATTGGACGAGTAAACAACTTTCAAAGGCGAGTATCTTGTTAAATCTGTTGCTCAATCAATTTCAACTTATTGTATGAGTGTCTATTTGCTCCCCTCCACTCTACAATATGAATTGCCACTCTACAATATGAATTGTAGAAGATGATGAATTCTTTTTGGTGGGGCTCTAACAAAGAAAAAGAATTAATTGGCTAAGTTGGGACAAGATGACTATGAAGAAGGAAAATGGAGGAATAGGGTTCCGACGTACAACTGCACGCTCTTAATCTTGCCATGCTAGGGAAGCAAGGTTGAAGACTCATGACCTACCAAGATACTATAGTAACTCAAGTTTTCAAAGTTACATATTTTCCAATGGTGGATTTCTTAGAAGCTCAAGTAGGGCATAATCTAGATTTTATATGGTGTGGTATCCATGCTTCACAGGTAGTGATAGAATAAGGGGTACGAAGAAGGATTGACAATGGAAATTCAATTCATGCATGTACCCAACCTTGTCTCATGATCAAAAATCACAATGAGCTCTACATCTCATCCTCACCTCATATTCAAAATTAACATCTCAAAGTAAGTGATCTCATACACCACGAATCATGCACTTGGAGATTAGATGTCTTGAATGCAAATTTTAATCAGCCATAAGTCCAAAAAATCCAATCAATCCCGCTTCGTAATACTCGTGGCAGTGGCCAACAAATCTGGAAGTTTTCATTCACCGGGGACTACACCGTTCGCAGTGCTTATCGCAACACCATGGAGACCATGTTGGATGTTTCTCACTTAAAAGCTGAAGGTGACTGGATGTTAATATTGGAAGCTTCAAATTCCACATAACATCAAACAATTTATTTGGAGATTACTCCGTGGATGCCTCCCAACTAGATACAATTTGCGGACCAAACAAATTACATGTCCTCTTCACTGTGTTCGTTGTGAATCTAACATTGAAAATGAGTGTCACCTATTCTTGGCTGGCTGCAAACTTGTGGCACGTGGTTGCTAGCAAATGGGACAATGCAAATAGTTTTCAACATTTTATCTTCAATTTACTGCAAAACCAGAAATTAGATTAAAAAAATGTGTTACTTGATAGAGCATATGGAAGTTACAAAACACTAAACTGTGGGAAGATAAAGTAACTGCACCAGCAATTTCTTTCAACTTGGCGTGGCAGCATTTCAATGAATGGAAGCAGATCAGAACCTTGCATGTCCACCTTCACTTGGTCACCTCCTCAACAACACTTTTTAAAGTGTAATATTGATGCAGCACTTTTTGTGGATTCTAATTCTTTTGGCTTAGATATGTGCTTGAGAGATTGCAATGGGAATTTTGTCAAGGCAATGTCAAACACTACTGTTAGTTGTGCTCCTACTCCAAAATGAGGCAGAAACTTGGGCTTTATAATCAACCATTCTTTGGATAAAGAGACTAGGTCTTTCAAATGTCTTCAAGCTGATTTCCATGTTATCTTGAATAGTTGTGGAGATCTTCTTTCACTAATTTTAAACTTTAGAGTGAGTTTTGTAAAGAGAGAAACTATTTATGTTACTCACAACCTTTGCAAGGACGTCAAGATTTTATGTCAGCTCATGTGTCTTTGATTATATTTCCTCATGTATTGTTTCACTCATTGTTAATGAGATAATATAATTTTACTTTCCCTATAAAGAAAAAAAAAACTCGTTGAAAGGATGTTAGAATTTTTATGTTTCGTATTTTACTTTATTATACTTTCTTTTTCATAAAAGTTAAGTTTCAACGAAAAATATAGAAGAATAAATAAAATAAATCTATTTAATCAAAGTTGTTTGAAAATAAAAATATAAGAATTGAATCATTTAATCTAATTTAAATAATTTTAATCATATCAAATTAAATACTATGTTCAAATAAATCTAAATCAAAATTACAATAAGTTTTTATAATTAAAGTAAATGATTAGACATCTAAAAATCAATTCAAACTAAATTACAAGCATAAAAACAACAAATCTCACTGTTAAACATAACAGGAAAAGAAGCTTTTAAAACTATTACATTCACATCATACATTTTTTTTCAACTAAACATTTTAAGAACTGAAAAGTAATAAAAATTAATTAGAACGCCCTTACAAATAAATAATTTCTACAGCATAATCCAATCACATGTATAGTAAAAATGTTGATTTTTGTATTATAATTAAGTTTTAGTGATATTATCTATGACACTCTCTCTAAAA
>PYAF01002934.1:1123332-1170391 GCA_007407185.1 Glycine tomentella | reverse complement strand
TTTTAAAACTATTACATTCACATCATACATTTTTTTTCAACTAAACATTTTAAGAACTGAAAAGTAATAAAAATTAATTAGAACGCCCTTACAAATAAATAATTTCTACAGCATAATCCAATCACATGTATAGTAAAAATGTTGATTTTTGTATTATAATTAAGTTTTAGTGATATTATCTATGACACTCTCTCTAAAAACTATTTATATGATTGGTTAAAAATTATTAATTTTAATAAATTTTACTGCTTATTTAATATAAATTAAAAAATAATAAATTTTATCCAATTATATAAAGAATCTTGAAAAGAGAATGTTAGAAAAAATAATACTAACATTTCTTCAAAACCCCATAATTAAAATAATTTTTTACTAGTTAATAATGTAAAATTCATTAAATCCGTAATAATAAAATTAAACTCAAAGAAGATTAACAATTACTAACAATCTTAAATACCAGTTAAAATAGTAGTTGTATTATATATGGTCTTACTCTTCCATGACTTAAGTGTGACTGTTCATGAAAAGTTTTGGGCGAGTTGAAAATGTGGGTGACCCAGGTAAACCACAAATCGTTGAAATTAAATTATCCAAATCCAACGGCGAAGATTTCTCGGTTTATATAGAAACAGTGAAGCGTGCAGAAACTGGTCGTTATATCTTCACCCACACTGCATGAACGCTGCACCCGCGTCACAGAGGATCATTGCTGGTGTGGAAACTTAAGAGTCTCGCACATTTTCACTCTCACTCCCTCTGCTGCTCATCAAAATCAAATTGTTGAATGCTTTTTACTCTGAAAAAAATTTCTCAATCCATTTTCTCTCTTCACTTCTTCACTCACATTAGGTAACCCTCATTTTCTTCTTTTTTCTGAAATCTCTGTTTAAAATATAAAAAAAAAACAGAACACTTGTTTTTTTTATCATTTCCTTCAATTTCTATAATTTTATATTTTTAGTCATTTTTTCCTCAAGTTTTCAGTTTATTCAATTTTTTAGTTATCTATGGAGTCCTCTGTTGATGTATTAGCTTCTAAACGCTCTCGTCCAAGTGGTACATTTCTCATTTCCTTATCAATTTTTTTTCTTCTTCTTCTTCTTCTGTTTTTTATTTTATTTAATTTGAAATAAATGTTGATCACTAGGTACAATATTTGCATTTGTAGAATCATTTTCATTTCTAGCTTTTTCCCTTTTTGTTGGATTATTAATTTATTATCACATTGTACATGAAAGTTGTGATCTTCACCTCTTTAATTCGTAATACTCTCTTCTTTTCTTTTTTTTTGTGTGTGTGTGTGTATGTGTTACTTCATGTGTGTTTATAAGGTTCTGTGCTTTACTTAATGAATTTATTTGGTTTGATTGAACTAGTTGCTGGTCGGAGTTGAAACACTGTGTTGGTCTGTGTTACATAAAAGGTTTTTGACTCATTGCAATTGCAGCTGCATTTTTCCACAATTTTAAGGATCGTGACAAAACCTCGCAATTTAAAACCATGCTTGTGTTGTGTAGTATCGCAATTTAGAGTTCAGTCAAGTTGAAGTGTATAAGCCTTGAGAATATTTGCTTTTACTATTGTACTTTTATTATGCTTCCTTAGGATGCTGCACTTAGTAGATCATGTGGTTTTGCCTAATATTCAATATATAATAGAACACTTGATGGAATATCTGTTGTTTCTCTTAGTGTATTTTCATTTTGTGAAACCAGGATTTTCCCTTGACCCAGACAGAGGCAAAAGACAGAAGTTATCAAATGTTGTGGAGCACGGGAATCCATTGGCAGTTACTGATGTTCTGGATCGTATAGAGCATGGAAAATATGGAAGTGTCACGAAGGATATAGAGGCCCTTGTAGCCCGAAGAATGAAGGTATTTGGACCTTACTTTGCAATGTATCCCAAACTTGATCAATTGTCCCATGCGGTAACGGACCGCGATGAAGAAACTCTTAAGTCAGAAGATGAACAAGTTACTGGTTTGACACATAAAAATGTCATAGATTTGGAAACTCCTAAGTTAGAAGATCAACAGATTACTGGTTTGGCACTTCAAAATGTAATAGATTTGGAGGGGGAATACAATGAGAAGGATGTTCATGCAGCACCAATGCATGGTTTGATAGATTTGGAGGGGGAATACAATGAGAAGGATGTTCATGCAGCACCAATGCATGGTTTGATTCGCATTGATTCAGACGAGGAAGATGATAGAGATAAAAAATCTATTGTTCCATATGAAGCTTCAGATGAGGAAGATGGTAGAGATAAAAAATTTATTGTTCCATATGAAGCTTCAAATGAGGAAGATGGTAGAGATAAAAAATTTATTGTTCCATATGAAGCTTCAAATGAGGAAGATGATAGAGATAAAAAATCTTTTGTTGCATTTCATGAAGTTGTGTCACCTAGACTAGTTGCACCATCTCCTGCGTCTAAGACGATTGTAAGTTTTTTCTTATTTTTGTAATTATTTAAATATATGAAAATATGAAATATCAATATTGAAATAATGGTTACTGATGTACATGTGCTTTAATTTGTAAAGTATTAGTAACATGCTCCATCTAGGGATGATTTGACAGAATTTAGCATTTCTTTTTAACATGTGTTGTGGCAGAAGATTCTTGTTAATATATCAAGAACATATTTCCTGTTTGACAGAATTCAGCATTGACTCTTTCTTGAATTATTCTTTTTTCCTGAATTATGTTCCTTTCAAGAACATATTTCCTTAGTGTTCCATTTCTCTTAGCTGTTACTGAAGTTTTTTTCCATTGAACCATATACATCTTTAAACCTTTTTTTTCCTCTCACCTATATTTATAATCATAGCAAGATGATTACCATTTATTGAATTCTAAATGTTAGGCTGGTTTTCTTTAAGCATATTAGTGTTCTTTCTTTGTGTAAAGGCTAAGATGAATTACAAAATTAACATTAATGAATGTGTTGAAGACTCTGAAGTGAAATTTTGAAGCTTGAAACATATATTTTGAAAAATTCTCAATCCCTTACTTTCTTAAAACTGCATAGCTCCCTTAAAAATAGGTGCTTAATTTCTAGTACATTGGCCTAGTTTCACTGGAATTGACTTTTTTGACTTGTGGTCTTAGTTCTGAAATAGTTGGATTGGATGTCTTGCTAAACTTGAATGAATGAATGTTCTGATGCATTATGAGATTTCCTGTACTTTTGGTCATTTATATTATGCTTGGTCATTGGGCAAGTGATGGGGTTGAAAAATGAAAAATTAAAAATGAAAAAAATGGATGTATCTGGATTTATATTTTATCTAGACGTCGTGCTATTTCTATCTTATTTTTCTTTACTCTTGCTATGAACACATTAATGTTGAAAGGTGAAAAGTGAATTGTGATACATGAGTTTCACCGTTTATTTTTAAGAACATATTGTGTGGAATTTTTTCATTTGAATCACTACATTTGCATTTAGGTAACTTTGTGAGTTTCTGTGTATCAGGATTTAAATTTGTAGCTAATCTTCATGAGAAGATGCTGGGTCTTTCTTCTTGTTCTTTTTTATTTTAATGCAAGTTGTTTCACTAACATACTTTACTGTCCTGTGTAAAAAAATGCATTTTAGGAGTACCACACTCCCATTCCTCACCATGGAGAAAGTGAAGATCTAAAAATTGAGACACGTATAGCTGGAAAAGATAACACTAGGGGAGATAAAGGTGTTTATATTGGTGTACAGGAGGTAGAGGATCATCAGGTTGATACTGCAGATGATGATGGTCTAGAAGATATTTGGAAGGAGATGTCAATGGCAATAGAATGTTCCAAAGTACAGTATTTTAATTTGTTTTGATTTTCCAATAATAATACTTGTCTTTGTCAAGTAGTTTATCTTCTACTTATTTGGGTGATTTTTTTCATGTCATTTAATTTGCAATGCTTTACTAATATCTATGTGTTAGGTTAAGGGTTGTTGAGACGACACATTTTTCTTACGGAGATAAGGGGAAAAAAACTTTATTAGACAAGTTTGGGGAAAATAAATCAATAGATAAATAATTATGACATAGTTCCTTCTTTGATTGGGGTCCTTAGTTGTTAACTAGATTATACATTGATTTATGTAGACGACTGTAAACAATTTTGTAGATGTACACTGAAAATGGTCTGTCCATTTCTATCAGGCAAGCTTAGTATCAGTTATTTATGTGTATTATTGCATATGCTAGAAGTTGTGAAGTTCCAAAAATGTATATTGGATGGAATTGTATGTGTTGAATTGTTGAAACCTTGTGCATTTTGGCATACAATTATCCTTATTGCCCGCCAATATGTCGCTCTCTCATTTATTCTATGTTACCTGTTGTACGCAGATAACATGTAAATATTACATATATGCTTTTATTTTCTGCTCTGTAAAATTACTTGTACACATGTCATAGTAATTTCACTTTGAGTCCATTATTTATTACTTTGAATTCTGCGTGCAAATTGCAAATGTCAGAGATCTTTTATTATTGATCTGGTTTAATTGTACCTCTACCAGGATACTTCCGTGAATCCTCTGCCAGATGAAGAAGTAAAAGAAGATGAGGACTGTGATCATTCTTTTATTTTAAAAGATGATCTTGGCTATGTTTGTCGTGTTTGTGGCATTATTGACCGGGGAATTGAAACCATATTTGAGTTCCAGTACAAGGTTAGACTCTTGTTTCTGCATTGATGCTTTTTTGGTTATAAATCTTGATTATAAAAATTTAATGAATGCGTGAAATTGTGCTTTTAATCATGGGGTTTGAAATTAGATGCACAACACTGATTGAATGTTTGCCCAGGGCATTAACATAACAATTTGACAAGTGAAACCGTTAAAAACATATGGTGTTAAAGAACTTTTCTGATAATTTACTGTTTCCCATACCTCTTGTGAGAAGATGTTTATTTTGTTTTATTCAACTTAATTTTCTTCAAGGACTCAGAAACCTCTTACTAAACCAAAATAATATAATATCAGGTAGACCATTCATATCATGTGGGATTAATTGCTTTCTAAATAATGCCTAGTTTTTAACTCTCACTATATTTAAATAATGCCTTGTGTTCAAAACTGACTTTTTATTATTGTCATTAATTTCATTGAAGGCTAAACGGAGCACAAGGACTTATGCATCTGATTCGCGGAATACCAAAGGAAAAGCAGATGCATTTGGAATTAATGTTGCTGAAGATGATCTCATAGTAACTGAAATCTCAGCACATCCAAGACACATGAAACAGATGAAACCCCATCAAGTTGAAGGATTCAATTTTCTCGCTAGAAATCTTGTGGGTGACCATCCTGGTGGGTGCATCTTGGCCCATGCTCCTGGATCTGGGAAAACATTCATGATAATCAGTTTCATGCAAAGTTTTCTGGGAAAGTATCCTAATGCAAGACCCTTAGTGGTGCTTCCTAAGGGAATATTATCAACATGGAAAAAGGAGTTTCAAACATGGCAAGTGGAGGACATTCCTCTATATGACTTTTACACAGTGAAGGCAGATAGTAGAAGTCAACAACTGGAAGTGTTGAAGCAATGGGTGGAGCATAAGAGTATCCTTTTCTTAGGATACAAACAGTTCTCTTCTGTTGTCTGTGATAATGGGGCCAGCAGTGCATCTTTATCTTGCAAAGAGATTCTACTGAAGGTTCCTTCAATTCTTATTTTAGATGAGGGGCACAATCCGAGGAATGAAAACACGGATATGGTACAGTCCCTTGTGGAAGTTCAGACCCCTCGAAAAGTTGTACTGTCGGGAACACTTTACCAAAATCATGTCAAGGAGGTGTTTAACATCTTAAATCTTGTTCGGCCAAAATTTTTGAAGATGGAAACATCTAGGCCTATTGTGAGGCGCATTCATAGTAGAGTTCACACCCCGGGGGTGAGAAGCTTCTATGATTTAGTTGAAAACACTTTGGAGAAGGACGCGCATTTTAAAACGAAAGTAGCTGTTATTCAAGATTTGCGTGAGATGACGAGCAAGGTACTTCACTATTATAAAGGAGATTTCCTTGATGAGCTACCTGGTCTTGTTGATTTTACTGTGGTGCTCAATCTTAGCCCTAGACAGAAGCCCGAAGTTGAAAAATTAAAAAGCTTATCTGGAAAATTTAAGAAATCTTCTGTAGGCAGTGTTGTCTATTTGCACCCTAAATTGAAACCTTTAGCTGAAAAAAGTGAAAAAGGTATATCTGAATCTGATAACATGATTGATGCGCTGATAGAGAAATTGGATGTGAGAGATGGTGTGAAGTCCAAATTCTTTCAGAACATGCTAAATTTGTGTGAATCAGCTGGGGAGAAGCTTCTAGTTTTCAGTCAGTATCTGTTACCTTTGAAATATTTAGAAAGGTTAACCATGAAATGGAAAGGCTGGAGTCTAAAAAGAGAAATCTTTGTAATCTCAGGAGAAACAAGCTCTGAGGATCGAGAATGGTCAATGGAAAGATTTAACAACTCTCCTGATTCCAAAGTCTTCTTTGGCTCGATAAAGGCTTGTGGGGAGGGCATATCATTGGTCGGGGCATCCCGCATAATTATTTTGGACGTTCATCTCAATCCTTCTGTTACTCGGCAAGCTATTGGTCGAGCATTCAGACCAGGCCAGAAGAAGAAAGTCTTTGTGTATCGATTGGTATCTGCTGATTCTCCTGAAGAGGAAGATCACAGTACTTGTTTCAAGAAGGAATTAATTTCAAAAATGTGGTTTGAATGGAACGAGTATTGTGGTGATCAAGCTTTTGAAGTTGAGGAAGTTGGGGTGAAAGAGTGTGGTGATCTATTTCTTGAAAGTCCATTGTTAGGGGAGGATGTAAAAGCTTTGTATAAAAGGTTAGTGACCATTCTTTCCCTTTTTGCATATCATATGCCTATAGATTTAAGATGAAGTTTTTTTTTTTTTTTTTTTTTTTTTATAGATGCCTTTCCTTTTACAAGTTACATTTTGATAATTTATAAAAATTATGGGAAGGAAACAAATCTGAAGGCATTTCCTGCACTACTAATTAGGATCTACAGGAAGTCTAAATATATTGGATAAAATAATTTGTAGATGCCTATCATTTGACAAGATATATCTTTTGTTGATTATGTCAGAAATTGGTTTGGTTTTCAGTATTTAGAACTTTGCGGAGACATTAATTTTACAGATTGTTCCATGGTACCTGTTTAAAATCTGTTTTATATTTCTCTGGTTTTCTTTACTTGTTGCTTAGTGAAATTTGTGATTCTGGTTTGTTTTCAGTGGTATTTATGCAGTTTTGGAGTGTGTTTCAGGTGATCAAGAGAATCAGAGTCTGTTTATCCATATTACCGATCAAAAGAATCAGAGTTTGATTTCTGCAAGCTTGGAATCCTCTATCCTTTATTTCCATGTCTTACACCTAAATTTCATATATATCAGCTTTAGTGTTATACTTCATGGGCATTATTTTTGCAGTTACTCTATATACTGTACTGCTCTTATATATGACACCTTCCCTTTAGATACTTCTGCTTTACCAAGTCTATGAATTAGCACAATGAACTATGTACATACATATATATACATATATGTGTGCAGTGACAGATCCAGAAAGAAATTTTTTTTACTGGGGATAAGAAATAATTTCTAATATTTTCACAAAAATAATATATTACAAGGTACTACAAAATATATAATATCATGATAAAAGAAATCTAAATAATTGAGCTTCTACAAATTATAATTGTCCTATGCACATTTTCTTACTTTGAAAATGTTCTATGATTTTTTTTCATTGTCAATATTATAAAAAAATATCTCTTTATGTAACCAAACAATCATTCAGTCATTCATCTCCCATGCGATTCCGCATTTTATTCTTTACGAAATTCATTGCAGAGAAACATCTTTTAACTGATGTAGTTGTCACATGCAAAATCAAAGTTAACTTCAAAAGTATATCATTGAATACACTATGTTTTTTAATTTTCACCAACATTTGAGAAAAATCAACAATCTCTTTTAACTTTAAAAACTAATCATCAAACTGAACATCTTTGATAAAAATTTCAAGTTGACCTTCAAGTCCCATAAGTTTCACACAAGAAAATTCTGATGTTCTCACAACGTATCCTATAGTCATATACTCACATGACGTTTCCTTCCTTTGCGTTCTTGCTTTTTCAACTGTTTTTATCTTACTTTCTTCTTTGTTTCTACGTCCATCTCTAGTTGATGTCCCTTGATTCTTCTAATATCTATTTATACTAATTTCTAGCAATTTAATTATCTACTATTAATTGCATCTTATCTTATATATAAATATAAAATAAATCTAATATCTTGTCTTATTTATCTTATATATAAATACAAAATAAATCTAATATCTTATTTTATTATAAATATGTATTTTCTATTTTTTCAATTTTTATAATAAATATTATTATTATTATTGGGATATTACATGAAACGGTGTGCTTTTGTGCAGCGTGTGGTGTTTTTTGTGTTAATGTAATATTGAGAATTGGGCTAAATAGTTGGACTTAAGCATGTATTTTTTGTATTGAATGTTTTATGTTTGTTTGGATTTTGGATTAAAAAAATTCAATTTGAAAAATATATAATTTTTTATGAGGGCAATTTTATATATATATATATATATATATATATATATATATATATATATACACGCTAACAAATAAAAAAAAAATCTGGTGGGGCCAATTGCCCCCACAGCAGATAACCTGCATCCGCCCATGTGTGTGTGTGGCAAAAGGGATGTTATGTTATTGATGCTGATTGGTTCAATTGGTTCATTGGAATATCAAACATGCTGCACAATTTGAACTGTGTAGATATGGAAATTGACAGTGATATATTTTTTCATAGGTTGAATGATTTTTTAATTTTCTTGAGCTAATTTTAGCGTACTTCTGTTTTGTAAGACTTGTGTTATCCCATTCATTTGTTATCCTTGAGGCTTTTTGAAATCACCGTTGAAAGAAAAAACTGCCCATGCAGACAGAAACACGGGTGGTATATTGAATTTTCTGAACTTGTTAGTATTGCAGCAATCCTGTTAGTAATGTTTTTCCATTGCATCAGCTGAGTAAGAAAAATTTTCAAGTCCTTTGTGTGTGGTTTTGATGTTAAGAATGTTTTGCCTCAGAAGATATAAGCAAAGCATCAAAGTAAACAGACGACAGAGTTAACTGGTTTAAATTGTTGGAGGTGGATACAATGACGTCAAAGGTGATATGATAGTCTGGTAGTGCAGGTAGAAGTATACTGGAGGTCCTAGCTAGTTAGTTTGAACAACTTAGGAAATATTTTTGTAGTTAGTTTGAATATTTATCCTTGTTTGTTTAAAATTGGACATAGTATTTGCTTGTTTATGTATTTGGATATCGGATGGTGACAGAATGAAATGGAGTTAAATTGTCGTTTGATTGCAGTACTCTTGTGATGAAAGAAGAAAAGATTAGTATGTTGTTTAAGTACAATGTCCTCCAAATTAGAAGGAAATGGAAATTCAGTTTCAATCAAGTTCAATTTCATTTTTTCTTAAACGAACCAAATGATGTATCATTTTTTTTAATTTTTTTTTTGGTGAATCCATTTCTTTCTATCAAATATAAAAATAGCCTTATAACAGATTCTCCAACACTTCCCTTTTAGATCTGTGCCCTTGGTAGGATTTCGAAAAGTGTTTTGGTTATGAACCTAATAAATTCTTTCTTTTTTGACCGATAAATCCATTATAATCTAACTCTTTCTCTGCTGATGTTAGAATATCTTTTCTAATTTTTAAAAATGGGTAACATAATTGACAGCTTTATTGAAAGGCTGAAATTATGAACATAAATTGGGATCCCTATAGAACAATGCAAGTTTATGCGGACTCACATTGATCGAACCTTTACTTCGTGTGCTACTTCTAAGAAACAAATTGGAAATTCCGTTTCTAGATGATAACCGAGTTCATGAAGAATTAGCATTATTACTTCGAAAATTCAACTGATTAATGCTAATTCAGAAAAAATAAATGATATATTCTTTGAATGTATTTTGTATATTAAACAAAATAGTTCATGAACAATAAGCACGACTACTTCGTAAATGCAACCAATAAATGCTAATTCAGACAAAAATCCCTATTCGTTGATTGTATAAAATAACATAGAGAACAATGTCAAAACAAAATATATTCCTCATAATTCGTATACAAAATCCTTATTCATATCTTATAATACATTTTCTTCCTCACAAAATAGTAAATTTTTTTAATACAATTTCCTCCGTTTCATGTGAGGCTGTGGATGATTGATTAATTGATTCTCACTTCATAGGTACAAAGTACATTGCAGCAAAAAAAAATATATAGCACAAAAAAAAATACAAAAGGAGAATGGTAAAAGCGAAAGAAAAGGAAAACATCGCTTTAAACTTCTGTTATGTATTTCTCTTTTGATGTGATCTTTCTCTCTTCCACACAATTACTACGCCATAAAAATCAGATGAAGCCAATAAATTTTCTCCATGGTTCCACGCAATATCCATCACAGGAAACCGATGACCCTGCATAACAAAAACTTAATTCATTTTGAGCTTTATTATAACATTAATACCTTCAATGGAAGTAAAACTAACCTGTAGCTTGTTCACACATGTATGCTTTGGCTTCGTTAAATCATAGAAATAGACATTTGAGTCCTCACTTCCAGCCACTTCACATGACAAAAGATGATAGTGTAAAGAGAGACAGCAACTGTAATGTTGATTTAGTCAAAGATATTTCAGAAAACTTAGTTTGCACTTTGAAGCATATCGGTGCCTTCATGGCCTTTCAAGTCTTAGCGTAAGCATTATGTATTGATAAACACTTTTCATTGACAAATATAGGGAGTACATAATCCTTGAGTTATGACTGCATGTCAATTATTTTCCAGTTTGACACAGTTGGGAGTTTGGGTTTGATTTAATCAAAGTAGCATTATTCTTTAAAAGTCCTTAAAGAGACCGAAGAGGGGGGAAAAGGAGAAGAATGCAAGAATGATATCAACATACCTATGAATTCTCCTTTTTCAAGGGAAAGTAGAGGACAGAAAGAAGCTTGGATTTTGTGTATACGTGGAGCTAATTTGAGTGAGCATTGAAGAGTTAAATAACCTTTCATCTCCAAAGCCACACTATAATAACCAACATTAGCTCTCAAAAGAAAAAATAAGAGTTCAAAAAAGACAAGCGATGGCAAATTAATTTTGGAACCTGAAGAAAGACAGGTTTCCATCCTGAGTAGATGTCAACAACACAGGTCCTCGAGCCAGAAGAGAGAAACTCCGATACCGCACTGTTGTGACGGGAGATTTGTGTCTGCTGCTACTTCGGTAACGATGAGAGCGAGATAGTACACCTGTGTGGGAGTTCATATTTACTGAGTAAATACATCCCTGCACATACAATCCAGTACCTAAAGAAAATGAGATATGCCTAACAAATAACAATTAGGATATCCAAGTGCATATATAGAGCAGCTCACCTGTGCATCTCCACAAAATAAAAGATGTCCTGTATGATCATGGTCCATAGAGGTAACTTCACTGTCAAATATTGATTTATTAATTACCCTTCCAGTGCTAAAATTGAACACCTGGTACCATCATATAATTTTTGAGAAAAACAATAAATTATTATAACAGGTAATTTAAGTAAAAAATGGCAAAACATAATAGCATAGGATTTTATACGGAAAAGGAGTAGAGATAGTAACTAAGCAACAAATAGTTAATAGTGGGAATATTTATCAAATCATTAATTGAAATACATGTTGATTTGTTGAATTTTTTTTTTTTTTTTGGTCAGAAAAAATAATATATATATATATATATATATATATATATATTTAAAGAGAAGAAAGAAACAGTACAAGTAGAAATATAGACAGAAAGGATCCAAGCAAACAGGACCTATGTTGATTTGTTGAATGAATTCAACTGACTGCCGTTGCCTTCCTCTTGTTTCATTGTCTGAACAAACATTCTTCCTATTAATTGACCCAATCATATGATCTACGAGTCTGTTTGAAAGTGGGGAGTGGAAAAGAAATGATGGGAAGGAATAATTATCCTTAATTAGGAATTTGAAATTTTGTGGAAGGGAAAGTGTGTAGAGCCATTCCCCTTGTTCCCTCCTAACCAAGGGATAATGAGGGACTACTCTTATTTTGAAAGCTTTCCATTTACACTTATTTTAAAAATATTATATTTGAATTTTACAATGCACCACCTATAAACCAGAAAACCTTCCCATTTCTTTCCTCATTAATATCCAAACACAGAAAGGTAACTCTCTTTGATTCCCTATTCATTTGACTCCATTCTCTCAAAAACTTCTGAGCATAACCATAGCACCAAACCACAAAAATAAACTGTTCTCGATATTTTACAAACAAAGAACACAATGCAGCTTCAATGACATTTAAGGTCTGAGTGATGCCACATTAAAGACATTTCAGGTTTACCAAGCAAGAATAGAAATGACTAGGATCAATACATTCTAATAGAGAGTCTTCAGCTTAGCTGTCAAACAAACATGTTACTTCCTACCAAAATGGAAACAATTAACATATTTACATTGATTTCTTTGTTCGCATTGCCAACTGAAAGGAAGTTGTTATTTACCTGCACCAAATACAGAAAAGATGGTCTTCAGTAACATATAGGAAGACATATCTTTGGAAAAATTAAACAAATTGCAAAAGAATATTTAAGTTTCATTAGATGAGATGAGATGAGATGAAGAAAGATATATGATGAAAATTGTTGTCATTTTCCTCAATCTTTTCTAACAGACAAACTCTCCTCCTCCCATGCTCATCCTCTCTTAGGGAAGAATATTTCACTTTCACTAGATGTCACAGAGACAGAAAAAAATTTACATACCTAAATTCCCAGCACCCTTCTCCTCTCATTATCTTATGTTTCACTCAAGCATATTAATATTTGTTGCAGCCTCAAACACAACAAACCAAAAATAAACCCAATGCATATAGAGTAAGTCTTAAATTCTTTAACATGGACCATAGAGAAATGTACTAGTTCACCTCATCATTTTCTCTTTTTGAAATACAAGTTCAGCTAACTAAAAAAGACAAAACAGAGAGAATAAAAAAAATTACAAGTAAATCCAAGTTGAAGACCACAATGAATGCCTCTGTCCTTCTGCAAACTATGAGAGAGATTAGATTCTACCCTTAAAAATCTAGCTATCTTCAGTCTAGGAAAGTCAATTTTATCACTTCTCTTACTGTAAAGAATGACTATTAGAACTTTTGGAAAAAGATATACAGAACATTGAGCATCTAGTAAATTGAAATGCACACAAAGCAAGAGATAAAGGGCAGAAAATGTTACTTTTCATTCTAATTAAAAATTATAAGAAATTAGACCAGAATATCATAAGTTTTCAAATCTAAGACATGGGTATTTTGTCCAACTATGAAAGAAGGCAATGCTATCCTCTGAAGAGGTGGGAAGGCTAGCATTCTTCATACATAAACACACAAACCCTTATACATAAACACACACACACACACCCCATTTATACTTACAGGGTGAAAACGGATACACAATTGTGAAGAGACTCCATATATCACCCGTATGCAAATACCTTTCACTATCTCCCATACTCTCACAGTTTTATCCAATGAAGACGATGCAATGTACTGATTGTTTGATGTAAAGTCAAAATCTGAAAATAAACCAGCATATGAAGTCATTTAATAAATTAGGGAGCATTAGAATTTAGGAAATCTTGTTAAAACATCAATAAGTAACAAATTCAGAAAGAATATTTGGTCAATGACTGACCATTTCTTTCTGAAATCTGGCTAATTTGATTTCCAATTGGAAATATATAGAGCAAGATTTAGTGATCCATAATCCCCCGTTAAAAAAGTTATACATTAGATGATATTGCCTTAGTGCACTTGACCATACATGTCATGCAGGATTAAATATAGAACAGAGACAGTCTATCCAACCTGTTACATCTTTGGAATGCCCATTTAATTGTTTGATGACTGAAGGATTCTCAGATACACTGCACACAGTCAAGGTTCCGTCTGATGCCCCATAAGCAAGTAGATCAGAACTCATGTGCCCAAACTTCAACACCGTAACTACACATAAAGATTTTCAGGATTATTCCACCATGAAAACCAAGTCAAAACAGA
Source organism: Glycine tomentella (assembly GCA_007407185.1). NCBI lineage: Eukaryota > Viridiplantae > Streptophyta > Magnoliopsida > Fabales > Fabaceae > Glycine > Glycine tomentella. Next base: position 1,156,168 of record PYAF01002934.1, on the reverse strand, counting down.
GACTAGTACTAGGGTAATGGAAAGAAAAATCCGGATTGGACTCTACCAGAAGCTTTGCACTGATCAAAGATGCAATGCATTCCAACAAAAGAATAGGCAGCCTCAACCCCACGATGTCTAGGACGATCAGAATCACTTATACTTGAGCCAAAACTTGTTCTATGATTATATACTGGATTTGCATTTTGCAGATCCTACAATGTAAATGAACACACAATTTTGACAAATGATACAAAAAAAGGTAAATGATCAAACCTCCTCCAATTTTAAAACAATTAAATAAAGCTTCAAATTATCATGGCATAATCAACATCCCTTCACAGTATAAACACACTAAGTATACTTGTACGTTGTAACTATCTTGTTAAAGGAATGGTAATTCTATTTCATTAGTGTAATCTTATGTAACATCTAATCAAATAAGGAAGTTCCATGTAAATTTCCCCCAATCCAGGAAAGATAGGTGTATTTACTGACTGACAGCAAAACTTGTACAATTATAATTTCAGCGAGATAAGCAATGAGCAAAACTTACTAATATCAAGAAAGTGACAGCCAAATCTACCAGCAAATATAGGGTTAGTTCAGAGCCAATTATTAGTGAAGAATTAATTGCATCATCTACGGGCAATTCTAACATCATCAAGTTTAACCCAAAATTATCTAGCATTTTTCCCAATGTATCTAATTTAGTTTCTGAATGCTTTGTTTAGCTCTTCTACAAACCTTTTCTTCATAAAAGAAAGGAAAAATAACTAAATAAGCCTTCCTTGACAACAACATGCTTGCACCCAGCCAAAGCACATACAGCCTAGTGCCTAGGTTACTACTAGTTCAAATGAATGGCTAGTCATCCAATCAGTTATCAATTATTATGGTACACTGTGATAGTATCTATGTACTTAAATTAAGGGGAAAATGTTTTTAGTTCTATAATTTTGTTTAAGCTTGGTTTTGGTCCCTATACTTTCAAAATGGTTAATTTAGTCCTCCAACTCTTAAAAATATACAAATTTAGTTCTTCTTCATGTTTCAACTTAACATTTAGTAGTGGTTTTAACTGCCACAAAAAAAGTTGCAGGAGGGACTCAATTCATATATTTTCTAAAGTTGAAGGACTAATTTCGTCAATTTGAAAGTATAGGGAAGAAAATCAAATTTGACCAAAAGTATAGGGACCATTTTATTAAAAAGTATAAATCCCATTAAATAGAATATGTCTATCTGTTAATAATTTTAATTGATATGGCATTTCTCTATCCCAATTGTTACAAGTCAAATAATGCAAGAGGTATGTGCAATATAAGAATAAACCTACAATGCACAACTTACCCGCCCAGAACTCAAGCTGTCCACCTCAGACCAACGGGTCCCGTGTGGAGTTGGAGATGGAAACCATCGGCCACTGATGCATCAACCAGTAAATTATCCTGATGTCAGAATTGTATGGAAACATAAATTTAAACTAGTACCCTGAATGAGAAAGCTGCATTGACATAAATGTGGTTATAATTACAAACAGAAACTGAAATCGAATAATTAACCACAAAGAAGTACATGAAATTCACATTAAAATTAGAAATGAAGGAAATCGATAGGGAAAAAATGTATAGAAATTAAGATCATTTTGATATAAGAAGAAAGAAAGTACAAATGTTAGAAGATACAATATCTTCCTAAACTAACCTACCGCATACCAGAAAAAAGAATAGTGAAAAAAATGACATCAGCTACTGATAAATCATAATCATCTTGTAAATATGTTAAAAGACAAATGGTCATGACTTTCCTACATATGTGAAGAAAAGTAGTGCATTTTGAATGAATATCAACATCTGTTGTTCAAAATTTTCCATTTTTCCTACAGATCAAAGTTTAATTTGTTCTCCAACTACACATCCAGATCATTTTGAAGCCCCATGTCCAATCATGGGCATCTTTAATTCTTTGTTTCATCCCCTTTGGTGGACCATTAAGAAATCATGTGATGCAAAATTAAGCATATCTGTGCTCATCACTTCAAGCAAAAAATTCAGCAACCTGTTTCCCGGAGTACTCTGGAGACTCGGGGTGTGCAAACTATCCTTTTCCCAGTTCCTAGGCCTACTTATGTAATTCCGGTACGCCACGTAAGTTTTGCCATTGCATCTCCAATCCTTCAACACAGTCACAGGTCCATAAGTCAAAATGTAACAAACACACAGCCACAGGAGACAACACTATCACAAATAATAATAATAATAATAATAATAATAATAATAATAATAATAATAATAATAATAATAATAGCAAAGTTCCTTATGAATTTTGGTATTGTTCTCCGGTCAGAATTAAAGTTTCACCTTGGTGATCCATGTAATAAAGGTGGTTGGCATTAAAGGTTAACATAGATTACCGAGATAAAACTCCAATTAGGACGACAAGCACTATGGAACAGTATCTAAACACTGTTCCAATAATAATAATAATAAATCCAGCACTCAACATAATTAAATATAGTTTGTGACGATTGATATGAAAAAGAGCCATATAATCAAAAGTATGAGCACAGTTAAGAACAGAATTTAGCTACGAGCATTGTAAGAACTATAAGAACGCGCGAGTCAACAAGCTTATAATCCAAAAGTCAAAATGTAACAATACACAGCCAAAGGTCACAACATTGGAAGAAAAATTAAAAATAAAAAAAGAACTTTATCATCGAGAACAATGCAAATCTATCACGATTGATCTGGAAAAGAAACGAAACTAAGAGGGGAAAAATGCACGAAAAAGTAACGAGATCGACACGGTAATTAGAAAGATGATTAAATTAGAAATTCTACACGGAGCGTACTCTGCGGCGGAGAACGCCGGCCTCGGCCTTCCGATGAAGGAGGAGGCGGCGAATGCCGATGTAGTCGGGATCGCCGTCGGCGCTGGCTGGCTGAAGCAAACAACAGAACAGTTCGGGATCTGATGTACTCTTCTCGTTGTCATTGTTGTTGTTTTCGGTGTCTTTGCTCTTGTTATTGTTGTTGTTGTTGTTGTGGTTTTGGTGGTGGTGGTGGTTTTGTTGCGGTTCTGGTTCGCCATCGTTGACGGCGGCGCTGGTTTGCTCCGTCATGGTGTCTATGTAGCGTTCATTGGAGAGCGGTGGCCGAGCCCGATTGCCTGGGGAACTTCGCAACGGTTAAGGTTAATGCGTGAAGGTTCGATTCGGAGAGGAAGAAAGAGAAATTAAATGGAAAAATTGGGGAAAATAAACATAAGCAATAAAATATCTATCTATAGAGAAGGTTGGAAAAGCTTACGTGTCATGCTATTAGCTCATTTCAGCTTTGTACACCAGCTGTCATCCTCACAGCAAGTTTTAGGCTCCGTTAGCACGTGTCTAGCTAGCACAGTTTTGCTTTTTCATTCACACAAATAAGCAAGTCAGCGAACCTGAAGCAGAAGCTAAATCCAGAGCAGGAAGCGGGAAAGCAGAAGCAAAGACTGTGGCACTGGGAATTTCAATTTTAAAGGTGACTGAATGAAAACAGAGCTTTGGACAGTGAATCTGAAGCGGGAGAATCAATTGCTTCATGTGGTAAAGTAATTTGTTATTCTGTTCTTAAAAAATGAAGAGTGCTTGAGAAAAAACATCTTAATTTGCGGTTTTGCTGCATCTCTAATTGTGTTTTTGCTGCTTTATTTCCCATTGTGGCTAAAAAAAATCAAGAATAGTACTTGAGAAAAAACAGAGCTATTCTGTTCTTAAAATTATGATGAAGAGGGCAGCTGACTTCGAAGTTGCCTAAACAATGAACACGAGCTGACTATTTTCCTGCAGCAGAACTTTTATGATGAAGAGTGCTTTATTTGGTATGAAGCTTTTTATTGATGTTGTGGATATCTGCCTTAATGTAATAGAATGTTTGTTAAACCATGTATTTGACTGTTAGATTTTTTTCTCACTTTTTCATAAAAGTTCATGCATTCCACCTATTTGTTCAAATTCCTGTGCCAATCATTTTCCTAAGTTTATTTAGGCTTGTAGTTGGGTTGTTGTTTAATGCATACCATTTTTCAATTGCTATGGTTCCCATTTATGTGAAATCATTCTTTGGAATCTTCTATTTCCAAGGATTGATTTGGTTTTTTATTTAAGATAACTACAGGAAGCCCAAAATACAAAGGAAAAACTATACTCAAGGATTGGAAAGGAAGTTATGTCTGCGTAATTCCTTCATCAACTAACATGTAGCTTTTATGTTGCATTTGTGGAGAGTCCCATTACATGTTAAATGTAATGGTGCTCGTGAGTAACCTACTACCACTTTTTTTGTTGGTTGGCAACTTGCCATTTAATTGCAATACGAGTATTTTGGGTATAAACCTGTATTTCGTGTAGTTAAGATGTATCTTGGGTATAAAGCTGTATTATTTAACTGGGAAAGGGCTTGGATATAATTTTTTAAGTTTCTTAGAATTCAATTTGTTCCATCCAATACTCTGCGTATTCAAAGTTGTCGCAGGATAGAAAATACTTGTCTTAGATAAACCAAAATTTGGAGTTGCATGGGATTCAGGATATATGACCTAATTAGTGCAACCCAGAATGTCTATAACTTCTCGTATATATGTTTATACATAATAATAGAGGTGGTATTCATCATTAGTTTCTATTTTTATTCAAACTTATTTATCTTTCAACTAATATAAACTCAAGCACAACAATATGGATAATATAAACCTAATTATTATCTTAAATAATAAACTTTGAATAATTACTATTACAAATAAAAATACATTATTTGACTTATATTTATTTAATTACTAATATTCTATTTGAATTTCTATTTTAAATATTCTGTTTTAATAAACATTCTAGATTAACTATTATTAAGGAAATTAAAAAAAGAATGAAAGAAAAAATCATACATTAGACGAATCCATAATCTAGTTTTTTTTATTTTTTATTTAATAAATAAAAGGGACATATTTTTAAACTCAAAAAACTTAAATAACCTTCTTATTTTAAATCACCTTCTTTCCCTCACACGATCACACACTCCCCCTCCCCCCAAAAAGAATGCACTCCTTTCATGGCAATAAAACACTTCATCTCTCTTTCATTAAAATCATTCATCTTTTTTCACTCCATTTGTTACTCCATATGATATCTTGCTTCAACCTTCCTTTCTTCCTCACTTTCTTGATTTTACTCATCTGATAACTTTTTTTCTCTCCACAAACTAGGAAAATTGCTTACAACTTTTAGATCTTCATAAATGATTTGCAGGTGTTATGTAACTTGGTTAGAGGTTTAAGAGGTGAATTACATGTTTATCTTTTTTTATTAAATTTCACAAATGTCTAGATTTGACTTTCAGAAATTACTTTCTAGAAATAATATTCTAGAAAGTACTTTCTTGAACCTATTGTTTTGTATTCCTCAAAATACTTTCTGATTACATTTTTGTGTTTTGAAAAATACTTTCCAAAATGATGTTTAAATTTTGTATTTTAGAATGTATAGAAGACAAAATTTAAGTATCATTTTGAAAAGAGCTTTCTAGAATAATGATATTAGAATATTTTAAGTATATAGAGCATTTATGATGGAAAAATTTAAGAGAAAAAACTATCAGGGATGGATATAGCGAAAGTCAAATAATTTTATGAGATCTAAACTTTGATCATATATATGTATAAAACTTTGATCATATTGTCAAGAACAAGTTCGGTCACCACCTATCAAACCTTTGTTGGTAAATAAATATGTTTATATTTTTTTAAGACAAAAATATGTTTATATTGTAATATCTTTAAATTTAACATGAAATTTAGAAAATTATAATTTGTTTGAAATTAATATTCTAATTTAGTGAAGAGAATTTTTTTACTACTCTTTTAATATATTGTTTAAACAGATTACTACTCTTGTAATTATTATTTATACAAAATTGAAAAGTATGAATGGGGTATTTTTTTATAGCAATTAACTGATTATTGTAGTTGAAAGTATTCTTTTATTATGAATTATAGTTATTTATTATTAGTAACAGTAGTTTATTAAAAAAATTAATTAGTGGTAATTCTAATAATATTTAATTATCATACTTTATATAGATGGCTAAATGACATAAGTAGTGTATAAAAAAATATTTGTGTGCAACAGTTATTTTTGCCGTTATTTTTTTTTTTTTCTCGTGCATGAGACACCACCTTAGGTCATCTTCAATAGGTGATTTTGGAGAGAGATTTTAAACTAAAGGTGTTTTTGCAGGTTGGGAGGCCGAGGCACCAAGTGAGAAGCCATCATGTGTTGATGATTTATTGATGATTTTCTATTACAATAGCCTTAGTAGATTTTCGTTTTCCTTCTTTCTTGAGTCATTCTCACGTTGATCCATACTATTAGCAACTCACATTCACGTTTTAAATTGTTGGGTTCATTTTCTTTTTATTTGTCTCATGCGGCATAATCGAACGGCTTAGGAAAATGGTTCATAAGTGATTGGATTATCAACTAATTAAAAATGCAAATGAGATTATAAAATAATGCAAAAGAGAATCACACTACCATCACCTTAGAGTTCATTTCCATGTTAAAAACATGGTTGAAATCATTGTAGCCATCAAACTTAGGTATCCTCTTATTTCTCCCAGTATAATTCACCTTTAAGTTGTAAAAACTTCTACATATATATGAAAAACATGCTCCAACCCTTCTCATTTAGATCAATTATTTTTGAATTTTTTTGCGGTGGTGACGAAATGTTCAATGTTCTCGACATTAGCCAGCATAACTCTTCAAAATTAAGATGTTGTCAGTGTTCTCGACCTCAAAAACATAATAACTAAAATCATGATGAAGATGTTGTTGCTCTTACTGAGTTTTCTTGCTTTTAGAGTTCTCAATTTCTCGCTGCTCTAAGCTAACTTTCCTAAAGTTTCAACAATGAATAATACACACGTACACAACTAATTTTTCAAGAGGTTAAAATTGATTAACACATAGGCGCACAAAATTCAATCTCTAAGTTTGAAATATATTAATTTAAAAATAAAAAATGATTAATTTGATTAGTTCAAGTTGAAAAAAGATAAACCTGATATCCGAACCAATTGTAATTGTTTTGGTTAGGATTTGATCAAAATGAAAGTAAACGATAATTTGATTAGGCGCACGAAAGGCTTACAAATGGCTTCATATCCAACAAGCATAAATTTTACATAAAAGGAGAGGACAGTGTAATACTCCCGCACTCTAAAGGGATAGAAATGTAGTTTAGTATATAGTTTTACGTAAGATAAGAGGGTTTCAATACCGGTAGCTCCAAGGGGGAAAGTATATAAAGGGAAGGATAATGTAATAGTAGCATCTCTTAGAGTAAAACTTACTAATATTTTATGTTTTGCAACTTATTCTTTATTCGACCATGAACCCAAGCACACAAACATTGACTATTGTCATTTGTCATAATTATTCATATGCATGGAACAAATACTACAACACGAATCCTTTCTGATTAGCCTTCTTTAGTGTGACATCATGTTGCAAGTTTTTCGTTGTTAGTTTATGAATTCCACTATTATTGGTCAAGAATCCTTTGGTGCTGTTAGGATAGGATGGGCCGGACAAAGGATGTCCGAGAGAAGAAAAATCACGTCCATGGTTTAAGAATTTCATAGGTTGACCCCAAAAAAAGGAATTTTATAAATTAAAATATTATTGTATTTATCTTTAAATGTTAGTTTTATTTTAATTTCCTTAAATACTAGATAATAACAGGCAAGGTTGTCATTCATTAGATTTATTATTTAATATATGGAGTTGGTTTTGTGTTGAGCCTCGAATGTAAAATATGAGTCTTGTTTTTATCTTTTTTGTAGTTTTTTCTATAGCATTAATGGTAGATTGTTATAGGAGCAGTAGTAATAATATGTTGTCTTTGCTTCTAACAGTGCTAATTAAGAATAGTTTAAGTAAACACATGGACATGTGACTGATGTGAGTTGATCGAGGTTTGTGTCTGAGAAGAGACTTTGTGAAATCAAGGTGGCCAAGTAAAGCTGATATGTGTAACTGTGTAAGGGAGTTTCAGTGAAGGTTGTTAATAATGAAAGCTTGTGTAGGATAAGAGGGTCTCTCCCTATTAGAGTGTCTAACTCAGATACATTATCTCTCAATGAAACCTCATAAAGAGCACTTACTGGATCATTTTCTTGATCAGCATAACTCGTTTTGAGAACTTGAACTTTTTACTTCTTTTAAACACATGATATATAGAAAGACTCTGTCTACAACGTCAATATATATAATTGAGTTTCTAGCTTATTATAAAGTAGGACTATTTTTCTTATCAATAATTTGTCAAGTGTCTTACTATATGGACTCCGAAATATTAAAGTAGATTTCATATCTCTTTCAGAAAAGTTTGGAAATTTAAAAAAAAAAAAATGGTGTGATACCCAACTGCTACGCGTAGTTACATTAATTAATATTGCAGATTAACATAAGCACACGAAAGTTAAGAAACCGTGTCTCAAAGTAACATGCTTGTCACCAAAATTTGTTTAATTACCATCAAAAGTTACAATGGCTTATAATTAATTAACCCCACTTGGACCTCACATGTCGTTTGTTTCCTTCATAACAAAAATAATTTTCTTGCGCAAATAGCCTGATATATGCTATGGGTTGCTGAACTGCAAATAAATTTAGTGTAAATTTGATCTGGTCAAAAGCCGATTTGTTAGTTTGACCAACAAATTTCATGTCAGATGTGCATTTTATTTTAATTTTTAAATTAGGATTAAATCCCATGTGACAGTCCAAATAAGAAATCGTCACGTGTGCAACTCATCAATATGGATGGCTAGATTAAAAAAAAAAATATTAAAAACTCATGTCTCTTTGGACATGTGTCAGCATCGCGTTGAACATGCCAGAGGCATGCAGTAGCTCGTTCCCTCCAGAACAACATATGGTAGCATCAAAAAGTGCCCCATCATGAACAAATGTTAACTTATTAGTAAAATTAAAATAAAATAATTAAATTCATTAGTACACTTTATAGATTTTCAAAGTTGAGGCTGTATTTCATGATATAGAACATTTAACTAAATGGGATGTTATGCTTAATTAACTTGCATGCAATCATCTCTTGTCCACGAAGAATACAATCAAAATCAACCACCATATACCACGAACATAACATAGAATTCTACCAGTATTACATAAAATAAACGTAATTCAACTATCTTGTGCCCCAAATTAATTAATCTAGTTACAAACATGTTTAATAACTTTTATTAGCCAATAAATAGCACGTATCATGGTGAACCCAACGATTAGCCCGAGAAGTTCAAGCCAAAAAAATATCATGAATTCACCTGACGGGAAAAGGCCCAACATGAACCCGCCATAACAGTATGAAAGCATAAGAAATGTGAGAAAAGATCATGTCTCTCTGTCCCTCCCTGCCAAATGACAAAAAATGAATTTATAAGGACTATTTTGAAAAAATAATTACAAAGACCGAAAAAAAGTATATTATAAAAACTAAAAATATATTTAAACATTTTGAATATTTCAAAACATATATACTTACATGTATTAAGATTTAAGAGAGTTAAAACAAAAGATAGAAAATCAGTTAAAAGAAAAAACAAGATAAGGGAAATAGAACGTACGTTGTTGTACGTTTTCAATGTTCTATTTGCATATGCTTAGGGTGTTGTGTTTAGTGTATTCCTAGCTAGTTGGCTTTGGTCTTTTGTCTGTTGTTTTTATTCTAATTGATAAAAAAAGAAGAAGATAGAAATAGAAGTGAGTTTACCAACGCACATGTACGCTTCATGCGGTGCAAATTGTTCGATTTCCTCTCATAACTAGCTTCATGCTATTCATCATTTTTATTAGCTCGAGCCCAATTAAGTATTATTAATCCTTTCTTAAAAATTATAAAATAACGTAAGCCGATGATCTTTTTTCCCTTGAAAACGACCAGGAAAAACTATATAAAAAAAAAAGGGTGAGCAACAAATGCATAGTTGAAGAGAAGAAAAAAACTTCCTCCTGAAATTATAATATCCACAATCCCCACGTATCAACCATGTACAAATTTTTCAAAAGGCTGCATAACACTTTGTTTGATAAAATAATATTAATGTTTATTTTTTAAAAAAATTCATTTCAAAGAATGATAATATTTAATTGGTCATCTATTAGTAGAGACAATATTCATTTATCCGGAACCGGATGGCCAAAAATTATAAATAAATTCATCCTCTAATAGATTAAAGACTAACACCAGTAAAAGTCAGAATTGTATTTCAAAAAGTAAATCATAATTTTATTTTGTCTTTACATGAATTAGGAATGTAAATACTAAGAGACATAATAAATATATATCAAAATCAGATTTATCAGAATCAATATAATCAATCATACACGACGTATTATAGGGAGTCTTTCTAAATTGGGACACATATTATAGGACAATATATCCTCAGATCCACATACTAAAATTCCTCTGCACACGATCTTCAATTGTGGCAAATTCGTCAATTGCAAACTGGTCAATTTGGGGAGTATAATGTTGAAATTATCATCATCACGGAGGTTACTCACCGCAAATATCGCTTTCATTGAATCACATCTCCATATAGATATAAACTCCAGGTTTCGAAGTTGTGGCACTAACCCTGGTGTGAACAATGTCTCTATTTCATGGCATACACCGAAATCAAATTTCTTGAGATTTGAGAACAGGGCCGTTGGGGACAAAGATTGTATTAAAACAACAACATCTTCCTTGCAGATGCCAGTTAAACTTTTCAAATTATAAATACGCAGAAATTCAAGGTTTTGGATATTAGTGTAAGTTCTAAAACTTATTTCTTGATGATCTAAACATGCTTTTATACATTAACAGCAATTAGATCTATGCGGAAATATTAATATCATAAATACCTCCCGCCATTGCTTGCTTGAATGTGCTCTGAATGGTTGTTGTAGCTATGAATGAAGACTGCAAAATCTAATACTTGGTTCTTCTGTTAAGCCTTCCAAACTCTTCTTCTACAGCCTAGATGGTGTATGGCCCCGTATGTAGAATGAGTTCAGTGACTCAAGAAGCTGAAGCTGCACCCTTTTATAGACTCTTCCATCAAGAGGTCGTTCAAGTGTGCACTGAAGGTAGGCTTAATCATGATGGCAGACAGGTAGGTGAAGATGAGGTTTATGATTGCAGATGATAATGGAGAGATTAGGTGAAGTGCGTTATCCTTTAAGCCCCACTAAGCAACAGCCCATCATCTCCCATACCTCCATTATGCAATCAATTATCATTAGTGAACAAAATAAGTGGACCACATCAAGGTCACACTACCACTAACTCAGTTTTTACCACAATTAGTGCATAAGGAACAAAACCTAGACAAACAGAACAGCATCTTCAGCTTTTTGCAGCTCTCAATGTTAATATCATTCAAGGAAGAAGGAAACCAAGGAGAAAGAGTAGCACATAAGCATACCCATTGATTATTATCTGTTACTATCAATTTCTTAGTGTCTCTTGGTAGTATGTAAAGCAATTCTTCGCAATCGTTAAACCATACGCTTTGACTAATCAAGTATGAATTCATAGGATAATTATAAGCAGATGTCCAACGCGAAAAACCTCCTACATGGATATGATAAACTTCAGGTCCATAACCTCTGTCAAGGATTTCTTGCACGTATCGATTGTAGTTATCCTGGTCAATAAAGTGTCCTCCAAAATATTCAAGCATACCCGCCCCTTGTACCTCTTGTACTATTATAAATGAACTACACCTGAGATCGAGATATTGCATATTGGTCAAATTGGGTAGTACACATCCTGGTGCCAACTTTAAATGGACATTCATGGACAAATCAAGCCATTTCAAGTTCATTAGATTTTCCAAGCCATTCGGTACTTCGCGAATAGCACAACCTGAAATGTCCAATCTTGACAATGCTTGTAGCTCTCCTAGTGGAGGTATACATACCAATTTTGAACAATTTTGGAGCGCTAAAGAAACAAGAGACCTCAAGTTGGACAGCGAATGTGGCAAATATGTTAATTCTGGATTATCTGATAGATCAAGTACTGTTAGAGCATTCATGAGTACCAAAAAACCCTCTGAAATGTGACTGATCAAGTTACTAGATAAAATCAAGATGGACAAGCATGGACAATTAGGTGATATGCCCTTTGAGATTTCTTTTATCTCGTTTCCCCCCAAAAAAACTACCTCCAAATCTACTGTCCATTCATTCATGTCAGGTATCTTACTCAATTTTTCATTACATTTCACCATGTAATTGTGACTCTGTTTTAAGATATGACATGCCATGTTCCTCACCAGACCATGCATTTCTAGAAGCTCATCATCATCATCCAACAAAGAATGGTCAATGAGTTTATTCACTATGACATGCCCCTCAACAAATATTTCCCTCAAACTCCTCTTTACACTTAACAGACCACCCTCAACAAGCTTGCTAACTAAGTAGAAGTAGTTTCTTCCTCGAACACTAGCTCTCCTATAGTCATGAGTTGATAATAATGGTAACAATGCAAAATATAACAAATACTTTTGCATGTCCTTCTCCATTAAATTATCATAGCTGCATTTTAATACTGGGAAGACTTCTTCCTTCACCTCTTCTCCCATTTCAAAATTTTGAAGTTTATTCAATTCATGTCTCCACATAAAAGTGTCATAACAACCTTTCATGGTTCTAGCCATCACATTGATTGCAAGTGGTAAACCACCACACCCCCTTACAACAGATCTTGCAATCTCTAGTACTTCAGGGGGAAGTGTTGCAGGTGTTCCATGGTGTCCAAGTTTTAGCAAAAATAACTCCCAATCTTCATCATTTTCAGTAATATCAGAGAGATGCTTTACTTCTATTGTATTGCATTGAAGGCAATCCATCTGTCGAGACACATGTTTCAAACGACTTGTAATGATCAACTTAATGCCATTTACTTTAAGAGGAATCCCCACCTTTTGTACATCAATATATTTCCAAACATCATCCAAAATAAGCAGTGATTTTTCTACTTTCTCTAACTCCAATGACAGAATTGTTGCTTGAGATCTCTCATCATCTTCATCAAGTTTTACCCCTATTTTTTTTGCAATCTGATTTTGCAATTTGAAAATGGTGAAATCAGGGGTAACAGTGACCCAAAAGACATGCCTGAATGTTCCCTTTCTTTTTACCTCATTCTCCACATAAGTCGCTAGAAATGTTTTCCCAACTCCCCCCATGCCATGAATGCCAATAACGAAAACTTGATCATCCCCCAAAAGCTTCCACATCTTCTTTACATTTTTTCCAAATTCTTCACCAACAAATTCATTTGACAACACCGGAGGCTTCTGATCCTTATGGCGTCGCATTTTCACAGTCAATTGATCTATTTCTCGCGATCGAAATTCATCAACCGAATACGGTGTGTCTGGTGCAAAAAAGTCAATCGACCCTAACCGATCCAAATCAACAACTCGCTTTTTCAGGTCTCGTAGTTCATCCATCCAATAATCAACTTGCCTCTTGCGCTTCTTGCCGCGAGATTCCAGCCATTGCAATTGTTCCTTAATGTCATCCTCCTCTCTTGTGAGATCAGAAACCAAATCATTTAACACACTAATCTCCCTTTGGAAAGTAATCAAAGTATCATTCAAATTGTTGCTTTCGTCCATACCATGCTCTGCTGCCCAACCTGTTTCATTTTATTTTTTTGATAGTTCATCACATAAGTTCAAACTCAAACATAAAGCACTCTGGCATGTTTAAACAAGGAGTTTTTATATAAGAATTCAATATTTTAATGGATTTTTTAGGTATCCCTAGAGGTTGTTTAGTCCGAATCGGATACAACCACTAAAATATCATGTTTAGATAATTTTGTAAAATAGTAATGATAAGACTATAATTTATTACCTTAATCCTGTTCTTTTTTACTCCTTCATCAGGTAGGCTAAGAAGTCTTAGAACTATTATGATTGGTTTAAGGTTAAAATGACACCTCTAAAGAAGATATTGTCTTACAAAACTTTGTATAATTGCTAACTTAATTATAAAAATTAAAAAAAAAAAAAAAAAAAAAAAAAAACTTGCACTTCCCATTTGACATGGTTATGGTCTTTGGACTTTTTAGCCTACCTAATAAAGGATATTTATATCCTGCACCTCTCAAAAGACTCTCGAAGACAAAAAATAATAATTTACCAAGTATTACCATTTCGAAATGATTACTCCATAATACAGTAATCTTGCATAATATCTATTCTAGAATATAGTTTTTCTAATTATGTAACACATATTCCGGAATAGATTTTGATGTGCTTATTCTATTCCATAATAGTTATTCCGGAATATGAAAAACTATAATCTGGAAGAATATTCTATTCCAAAATAGGCCACAGGACCCTCCATCCCTTCTTCAAACTCGAACCAGTGCCACCAAGCCATCGTGCCTACACCTCCCTGCCAATGTGCACCACCTTCTCACCAAGCCTTAACTACCACAATCAACATTCTAATAGTTTTTCAGGGGCATGATCCTTTCAAAATTGTCGATCCACGTGAAGGGACCTCACAGCGAGCACGTACCTGATGCTCAAGAAGGCGACAACGCAAAAGGACGACAACACAAGAGGGCCACGGCACGTTCATATGTATTCCAGAAGAGGAGTTAGGACTAAGGATGCTTTTTACCATTGAAATTTTTTGGGAGGTGTAGAATTCATATTGAGATATGCAAGATACAAATACTCTAATGAAGAGGTCAAAAAGCACCTCAATCCATATCAGTTCATTTAGTATAGGGTCAAGGCCAAGACCTAAGGTGAGATACTTTACAAGTTATAACTATGTTAAAAATATTTTTTTCTTAATTGCTCATAAAAAAATATTTTCAATTCTCCCTTTAACATAATAGAACCACATGTGCGAAATAAACCAGCACAAAGAATGGATAGATGTGTACCTCCAAATAAACATGTTGATTCTATATTTGTTTGATGGTTAATTGAAGCACCAATAGTGTCAATCATTTCGTGAGCAACAGCATCTTCGACCACTTCAATGCAATACGAGATGTATTAAAAAAATCCAAGATTCAATTTTTCAACTTTAACAAAAATATGAAAAATATTTTATTTTTCAAATAATTTCAATCATCCATTATAGTCAGAATTAGTTTTTGTTTGGATAAGTTTGCTGAAAAGTGATTTTAAAATATTAATATGGTTTGGATGAAAAAGAAAAAGAAAAACTTTATACAGCAAAAGAGTATAAAAATAACCGAAAAGGAAAAAAAGTAAAGAAAAAATAATCATAAGTTACAAATCTCCAACTTCATAAAATAACTTATTTGTTCAGGAAAACAAATTCCAAATTTAAGCTAGGATTCTCAAACATCTTAATTTTTTCTATAAAAAAATCATAAATGGGCTAAAAACAACTTAAATGGAAGGAGAAAAAACGGTTTCCCAAACAAGCTCCAAGTGCCTGTTGACCTTATAATAACTTCTTCTTTTTTCATTTTCACCATTAATACTTTATTATAGCTATTTTTTATTTTCCTATTTAATATTACACGATTTATTTTAATTGTTAACTATTTATTTAAATTTTTAATAAATACTTGACCTGTAAAAAAATTATAAGAATTCAAAATTAACTAAAAAAATTATTTATTAGCTAATTTTTCCTTTTGCATAATTGGTATTTATTAGCTAGATTAATAGCTAGCTTTATTAAAAATAAATTTAATCCAATAAGCTAACCTAAAAAAATTTAGTTAAATAAAATTTGACTTTTTACCTTTTAAGTAAGTTAGAATTTTTATCAAATGTAACCTTAACATCTCACCAAGTCTATATTAGTCATTTTGGCCAACTATAATGATAATCCTTTTTTTTCTCCTTTTTCGAGGACAAAATCTCATTTTTGGTAACCATATCAAGAAATTATAAACTATCATTGTGTTTATATCATAGTTTTAAAAATTAGACCGAATCGATCAGTTCATTTGGTGACCAATCTGTTTATTTTAAATTGGTCAAAAATTGATCAAACCAATCTTGAATCGAATAAAATTGATCAAGAATCGTTACAGAGAAGAAGCAAGTTTGAACCAATAATTTTGAAAGAAAAAAAAATTCTTTAATTCTTTACATTTAATATAAAATATGTAAATATAAACAAAATCACTTATTTAATAAGGATCACAAAGAAGTTCCTCTAAGAAAAAGATTACAAATAAGTATAAATTGTTTTATCAATGATTATTAAAATAAATCTTATAAAACATATATTTTACTCATTTATATTAATTTATATTTTTTATATCTTAATTTTTACAATTTTATATTATATTAACTTGAAATTTTTTTACACACATGCAAATTTGTTATTGTTAATGGATATTGTTGTATTTTATTAAAAAATAAACTTAAGTGTTATGATATATTTTATTTGAACTTTTATTTGTACTTTGAATGTTAAAAACCTATAAAATGAAATTTTATTTTAGATTCTAAAGCTATAAAATTATGGTATTATATTTATTTAATTATTATTATTTTATTAATATCAATTTGGTTGAACAAACGAACTTTAGACCATTATCTTAATCGGTTCAATTATTGGTCCATATTTAAAAAGATTATATCTTTATGGTCATGTTAATTGATATGTCTATCTACTTGATTTTTGAGTTTTCATTTATTCTTTGCCATTTACCTTAATTTCCCGAAGGATGAATTTAACGAACATGCTTTGATAGTTCATAATTTTGTTGAGTATGTAAAGCATAGGTGTAAAAACTACGTACAAAAGGGGAAAAATGTAAATTTCCTCTTTTAAGCCAAAACCCAAAAGGGCTATATCACACACACCTTAGCTTAGAAGTTTGAGACTATTATTGTTAAGCCAAAGTAAAAACAGAAATGATTAAGGAAAAATGATTATCAATAATAAAATGTTGAACATTTAAATAGGATATATAGAAAGATATTCAAATATATATTTAAAGAAGTTTTAGAAGCATCATAAAAGTAAAGGTCACAATTTCCATTCCTATCTAAAAATGTTAAACATGCTACTTACCTTGTAATGGATTCAATGCATTTACGGTTTCTTGTGGATGGATTGAAGTGGAAGCAATGATGTTATGAACTTCTTCATTGCTACAATAAACAGGGCATTTAGTAATGCCTTGTCCTTTTTGTTCTTTATCTAAATGCAATTTAATTCTTGAATAACCTCCGCCATACGTTTTTTCACAATGCTTGCATTTCCACTTCTGCTTTCCGTTTTCTTCAAAACTCGTTACTTCATTCCAGTACTTTTCATCACCTTTTGGCCGACCCATGATTTATTGCCTTAACACAAAAATTAATTTTAAATATTTGAATAAAGTATACCTATATTTTGTCAAGTTTGATGAAATTCAACGAGTTAAAGGTTATTTTGGTCCCTTGAAGTTTATCATGATGTCACTTTAGTTTCTAAAACTTAAAAAAAAATCTTGAAAATGTAATTAATCAATCATGTTAATCCAACTACTACTTGCAAGGTGTGATTTAATTTCCTGTTTCAAAATGACAGCAAGTGTTAATTTTGATTAATTCTCTTAAATACACCTATAAGAATCTAACTGATATTCAAATAAAAGGCCATAAACTACTGTTTAAATAAAAGGCCATAATGACAGTAAAAATCACATTAAAAGGAACTCTTACGAACAATTAGAAAACTAAAAATTTTAATATCATGTTTTTATTGGTAGAATATAAAACTTACTTTTTCACTTAATTTTTATCATATTTATGTCTCATCCTCGTTCAAACATTAATTGGGTTTCATAACATATAACTTATGTAGGTAAATCTAATAATTAATAAAATCAAAATTATGTCCTAAAATAAGAAATGATGACTGTTTGAATTACCGATTATCATTACAAAAGCAAAGAGGAAAAATGGAATTACCGATTGAATTGAATAATGGCGTTCCAGGTGGTTGTGATGACTGTTTAACTTGATCTCTTTGAATATCTCAAAATTTACGAGTGAAAGAAGGGAGATTTTCTCTTCAGAACTCGAACTTGCCTCTGAATTTTAGCTTGAGGTATAGAATAGGTATTCAACTCGCTCCATATAGGATGTTCAAGGGCTGGATATTCTTTATTAATTAATTATTTGGATGCGGACTGTTCCCATGTGGCTATGACTTAAAAGTCTAGGATAATTAATAATGATGACTTTGGGACAAAAGTGTTATTAAAGCAGATGGATCATGACTTTGTGTTGTGTGGGGGCATTCCTTACTCAATAAGGTACAAGAATATATTTGTAAAAAAAAAAATATATAAATTTAATTTAATTAAAGAAAACGTATATTCATGATAAAAAGAATAGATGAAAATATTATAAATAAATAAATTTTCTATATTATTGTTCAATTATATTTTTTAAAAACATCAAAAAAATTCTAATTGTTATGAAAATGAAAATTGTTAACTAATTTCCTATTATATCCTTTATTTCATATTAATTTTTTTCTCAACATCAATATTAACAACACCTTTCATATATGTTAATTTCTTTCTCAATAATAAAAAAATACGATAAAAAAATACATGACCCTAAAAATATAAAACCTTTTTTCTGGCTTGACATTATTTCCAACAAATCAAACAAAATAATGACATTATGTTGAAAAGTTGGCCCAAGGTCAATTGTTTTGCATGTCCCTCTATTTTACTTGGAAAACGAAAATGAAATGACCCAACACTATGGAATTTGACTAAACATGGAATATGACAAATCTCATTACTCATTCTTATATACTATCTTAAACAAAACCAGATCATTCATATTCAAACACAACCATGTTACCCCCATCCTCGTTAGTCTTATATATATCATTAGTTACATTAGCACTATATTATAACTTCTAACTTACTTTATGGACCTTACACTGATGTTCAAATTACATAAAAGCTTTTAAATTACAGCCATTACCTACATTTCTACTTTCCCTGAAGATGAACACAAGTGCAAGACTTGTAACAGATCGGTGAAGCAAACACATCATTTGCTTTGTTTAGCTGCAACAGTTCGCTGAACAGTTGAAACACCATCCACAAATTTTGTCCGGAAAAGAACATTTGCATTATTGAACATGCCTTCCTTCAAGGAAACCACAATAAACTGCAAATCAAAAGAAATGAGGTTATTCAACTTATTGGGTGCTGAACTGCCACTAGCAGGAACTTTGAAAATAAACTCAAAAATAGAAGTATACGCCAAACAAGTTTTTCCCACTTGGTAGTTTCAACTACATGGATTAAAATACACTATAATGCTTTATTGTCAATCAATTATCATGTATATTGACAAACCAAAAAGAAAACCAGAACAAGGTAACAACCAAAAATCCAAGTGCCAAACATGCCAAAAGGACAAAAAGACATTTCTGTTTTTCTTTTAATATTTTTTGATAACCTACAACACGAGGTTTGTGCCTATTAATTTTTCAGAATTGGAAAGACAAGATTGCAAGAAACCCAAAGAAATCACGCAACAACATCAATTATCCTCTACCTGAGAGTGCGGAAAGTGAGCCTTTATCATTCTCCCTATGTTTTGTGTGTGGCTCAAATCAAGAGCTGCATCAACCTGCAACAATGAAACAATTAACATTTGACCCAACCACAATGCCTATTAATTTATCGAGAATGCTCAATCCATCAATCCTATCAAACAAGCATAAATTTATCAACTATGTCTAACAACCTATCAATCCTTAAAATAGAAGGTAACTAAATCTATATTACAAACCAGTCCATCATCCAGTTTCACCAGTTTTCATTTTTACATATTCTACTCAGGACTTATTATCTCAGGAAAGAAAAAAAAAAAAAACTACTATTCTGCATAAACATACACAGATACACTCCTTTAATTGTCATCACTCATTGGCATTATGCAATGATAAGGAATAGGGTGAATTACACTTCCTTCCTTGAATGATGTTCAAATTCCATTGATTTTCCAGCTGTCTCCCCTTAAAAATGAAAATGTTCTACTCTTTAATATATTTAAATGTACATGAACCTTTCAAGAACAATTTTCTTCTATCTGCTACTCTTAGATACTCTCAACTGATTCTGTATAGCCCTACTATTTTTGGGGCTAGGTTAAGTGTCATGCATGATGCATCTACAATCAGATCATAAGGTTTTTTACAGAATCCCACGTGTGTATATATTTTAGAGGCAAACTTAGATGATTTCAGTATTTCACTGTCACGAATTCAATGCAGACTCTTTTAATTACTGTCACAGTAAGATAAGTAGGATTCTAAAAATATTACAAAGAAACTAATGTAAAGCATACCTCATCAAGGATGTAAAGTGGAGCAGGTTTGAACAGAAGCAGTGCCAGAATCAGAGAAAGTGCAAGCAGTGATCGCTGACCTCCACTTAATTCAGACAATGACTGCTTCCACACACTTCCAAATGCAACACGAACCTCAAGACCATCAAGGAAGCTGCATCCTTCTGGAGGTTCTAACTTGGCCATTGTTCCCGGTAGTAGTGTAGAAAAGATGGATCCAAAGTCACTGGATGAACACAATAAGAACATGACACTCAACCATTATCAAATGAAATTATAAAAAAAAAAATAGGATAGTCAATAAATCACACTGTTACAAACTAATTCTTCCAAAAGCTTAAGTGAAGGCTCATGATTGATGTTATTTCTAATAGACTAACACGCCTCTTCACCCATGAATCCTTCCAACTAAAAGCATGGACAAGGCACAAGGCAAACCATAACTTACACTGATTTGGAAAACAGTAATCAGCCAAAATAGATTGATTCTGTTTTTATTAGGGATTTAGGGTATAATATTTTGTGCAAGCTGTAATTATATATTTGCATGTATTAAAGGGATCACTTGTGTATAAAATCTCACTTTTGTTTCAACAGATTAGATTTTTTCTTTTAAAAGTGATAGGAGTTTCTTTTTATTGGCTCCCAAATTTGTGTTCCTTTCTTTATTCTCTGTCCTGTAATCTATTTTTCATTGAGAGGAATGAAAACACCACTTTCCAAAAAATTCTATAAACTGAAACTGAACTTGAACATAGATGGATCATGAGGCAAGAATCAACCTCTTGACTGTTTGATCACAAAGGCTCTGATACCATGTTAACAAACTCAACAATCAAAAAGCAGAAAGTTATTATACACGAAGGCTTACAAATGGTTTCATATCCAACAAGCATAAATTGAGTGGATCAAATTACATTAAAATAAAAATGAATAAATAAATAACTCACTTATTCACTTTGATCCAGGTAACCTTTAGTGTCTCCTTCTTCTTCTCATCTAGCTCTTCAATCACCTTCTTGATTTTAGACTTGTCATTCTAGGCAAAAATAAATAGATTAAGCATTTATGCAAGAAAGTTAGAAAATGTGGAAATAGATTGAAAATCACCTCAATTATGTATTTTTTGGACATCAAATCATTGTACTCATCTTCTGCCTTCTCAAACATTGCCATCACTTTCTTGTTTACCCTTTTTTCAAGCCTTGTGGATGCAAAACAATAAAAACCAAAATGTCACCACAGTAAATGAGGATATCTAATTGTAGTTGCACATGAATTGATAATAGAAAAGTTAGATTTTCAAAGCAACACACCCAGATTGTTCAGCCTGAAGCTTCTCAAGTTCTTCCCTGGCTTTAGTAGGATCACGGGAAGAAAAATCATAATCAGTTCCACTTCTACCAAACAACTGTTTTTCAGAAGCAATCCATGCATGTTTCTCTATTAATTTATCTACTCTCACAGAGCAGTCTTTCTGTTCCATCTCCATTCGATTTACCTAGAATAATAGAATGAAGAGATTGTTCTTCAGCACACAATTCCAAGCATAGAGACAAGAACTGTTAAAATATTACCTCATTTTCCATCCTCTTCCTTTCAAGATTACTCTCACTAATTTTATGTTCAAGCTTTTGCTGCTCTTTAATAATAGCACTGATTTCCTTATCACATTCCTTCATTTTTTGGCGAACTGATTTCAGCTGTGACTGAACTTGATCAAGATTATCCCGTGCAGCAGCAACCTGTACCTCAAAGGATTGAGAACACAATCTTGCTCTACTGAAAGAGATCTAATGAAAATATTTACAAATGCTTACAGTGGATCTTTGTTCTTCTACTTCAGAGGCAAGATTACTGATCAGTGTTCCCAATGATGCTAACTGGTTCTCCAAAGATGCTTGCTCCTGGATAATAGCTTCCATTTCCATAACAAGTCTCTCCTTTTCACTATCATGTCCCTACAAATCAGCAAGCAACCAATTATCACTATGTAGTGATTAATTACTTACTTGGTTACACTATTTAATTTAATTTATTATTAATTCTGAGTACTAAAAAATATTGAAATTGTATCCGCGTTTTTCTTCAACAACAACCTGTAAACCGCATTCCCCACTCTTGACTTAAGATCAGGAGTGTGAACTGTTTTGCTTTCTAGTTTCTAGCTGATTCCACAATCTATATAAGTAGCACCCAATATGCTAGTGTATACAGTCAAAAATGTCTCAAACATATGGGAAAACAGGACTGGCAAGAAAAAGTACAAAAGTTCTAAAAATTCAATTATGCTAGCTATTTTCAACAATTGCAAGCAGCATTGTCAAATATTGTATAAACACACACACACATGCCAATCAACCGCATCCTCTAGCAATTAAGGAAAGAGGACATAACGATAATGAAAGATACTTTCAACGATTGTGTCAAATATTGGCCTATCAAAAGTTTTATTGCACCTTGGGCCATAATGGAAATCTCCAATAGGCCATCACAGAAAATTCAATCTTTCATCCAAACATGATTTTGTCACATACTTATAAACTAGAGTTTTAAGTACAACTAACTACTTGACAATTATCCAGTTGTTATAAATTAGTTAAATGAATCATGATATGATTTAAAATAATAAATTTTCAAGCATACCTTCAGATCTTTTAATGATGACTGCATTTGAGATTTGATTGTCTTTATCCTTTTCTCCAAGCCTTTTAGCCTACTCTCTCTGTTATTGTCATGTTCTTTGATTGATTTCTCAAGAGATGAAACAGTTTTAACACAGTCCTCATATAAAACTTGCTTGTCCTTGACTGTAGATTTTGCTTCATTAAGCTCTTGCTCAATCTTCTTCACTAATTCTCCGAGCTACAAAGAAAAAAGAGATGGGAATTAGGGTGAAAAGGAGCAGACAAAGATGAATAACATGGAGAAAAATAACACTGCAAGTTACATGGAACTAAGGTAGAATTGCAGTGCTTGTTCATGAATCAATTTTAGAATTTAGACAAAAAGAAGGAATCAAAACCTTATGATGCTCATTTTGCTCAGCTCTGCTCTGAAACAATGAAAGGTCATACAACTTCAGTTCTAATTGTGCTTTGAGATCTATAAATTTTTTCTGAAGTGGGAGGAGCTTTGAGATCTGGATTTGAACATAAAAAGACAACATACAGATTGATAAGATAAGATTAAAATTATGTTGAAAGTTGGAAAATATGAGCTCATCTACAAAAAATGGGCATAGAAAAATCACTAAGCTTCAAGATTATCAAAGTAATCAATGCAAAAATAAATGTGTACCAAATCTCCCTAGTCAAAATAAAATCATAATGACAGTTCAGTCCATACATAACATCACTATTTTTTGTATGCGTTCATAAAATGTATTAAGACAAAAAAATGTGTAGAAATATGGTCAAGATACTCCTTGGTAACCATCCCTCCATGAGGTAAATTTTGGGGTTAGCCTAATCCATTTCTAACAAATGCTAAACCAAAACATTGTCAAACCAACTAGCATGTACTCTTTTCCCTTCCATTATCTTTTATACTCTCACACCACACCACCATTTCATATGAACAATGAAGCTTTCAATCTTTAAACTTCTTCTACTTCTTGGAATTTTATTTTTGTTGAAACTTTCCTGATTGAGAAACTTTAAATTGGAAAGTCTCTATAGGATAATTTACTCTTTTCCTATAGGATTTCAACTTTAGATTCCACTGGAGATTATTATTGAACTGACCTATTTTCAAGTCAACACCAATTCTCCAAATAGTGCTGGCTTGCTGATCTATCTTAATAGTCCAATGTCCCCAAAACATGAAATCTTTTAGTTGGCACAGACATTAATGAAATTCTGAGGAAAACGGGATCTTTAAAGAGAGCAATTTATCATATGCATTTGTTATTTTGAGACAAGTAAAAGGTGCAAGGTCCTCTGGCAGTGTGCCCCCAAAAGCAGTGATTTGGTGGCTTTTCCTGAAGTGGAATGCCAGAAGGATCAGAGTGTTTTCTATGTTTCGATATCATTCTGGAAAAAGGGGTGTTAAGAGTCTACCTTTGCCTCAATCTCTGACAATCTTCTTTGATGCACTGAAAGTTTTGACTCAGCCTCAGACAAAGCATGAAGTTGCCCCAAAAGATCACCACCTCCCCTGTCACAACAAACTAGTCACAACATATCCAGAAATATATATATATATATATATGTATGTATGTATGTATATGATTGCTTAAAATGCCATCAGATACAAACATCCAATAGCTAGAGACTGCATTGGTTAGTAGAGAACAATACCCGGTTAAGGTAAAACAAATAAATTCTGTAAACTTGCCAAAAACTCAAAATCTTCTATGCTTTTCGGATCAGGTATTGGACAGAGAATAGGAGATATATGTGCATCCCAGTGACAATTGTAATAATGATAAAAGAAGATAGCACCATACTTGCGGCTTCCACCAGTCAGAAGACCACTTGGCTGAAAAATATCTCCTTCAAGAGTGACACTTGTGGTGTGAATCTCCCGATTAAATGCCACCTATTAGACATCCAACAAAAATGCAAGACAATTTGAGCAAGATGATCATGTGCTAGAATAGACAAGTATGATTTTAAGAACCAAAAAATAGATGAAGTATCACATAGTGAAAACAAATAGGACTCCACTAGTTAAATAGAGACATTGTGCACCAGAGTTTAAAAGCATTTCTATTTAACATTACGTAAATGGACAGTAAGAAAATTATAGTATGTTATAAAAACATTAAGAGCTGAGCATACAGTAGCCAAATACTTATAGAAAAGACCATCAAGCTCCTAAGTTATGAATTAGTAGTGAAGAAATGCATAAGAAAATCAAAATGCAGATCTAAAATACAAAATGTGGATGACATAATATCAGTTGAGGATTTATCCCACATTATAAAATTAATGTTTCATGTAAATCAACAAAAAAAGGGGCATTACTCATTACCTCCTTTGCAGCATCAATGGTTTTGCAGACAAAGGTTGAACCAAATACATATTCCATTGCACTCTGGGAACAAATATAAAATTTAGTTAGAAGAGAGTGTAGTCTAACGTAAAATGAAACCTAAAATCTGAGAACCAAAATTTCCAGACAGCTGGTCAAGACAGACAGACAGCAAGATAAAATGCAAATCAAAACTGGAGAAGAATATTATAAGTTTCAATTGGTATGGAAAATGCTTTCAGTACCCATGCATAAGATACCATTGCATTATTATAAAAATTGAAATTCAAAGAGGCACACCTGCAATTCTTCTTCATAACCAACCAAAGAAAGAGCTATTTCAGCATTCCCCTTGCCCACCTGAAATGAAAGTAACAAAAATCTTAGCTGCTAGTGATAGCAAAAAATAAGTAGATAAGTATATTAAAAAAAAAAGTTGCAGAGACCAACCAATCTAACAGCAGCTTGTTGAACTCTGGAGGAAACATTATAGGATTGTATCTTGTTCAGAGGTATAATTGTCACTCTTCTTCTAAGATTGCCATTCTGTAGTAGTTGCTTTCCAGTATTTTCTGTGTCAACAACAACATTATACAACTTTCCAGCAGCTGTAACCTGAAAATGGCAATATTCTGGGGCTTAACATAGGAACTTTCATTTATAAATTCAGGTACAAGTTGTCATGCTGTCCAACCTCTAGGGCAGTCATTGTGGACCTATCCTTTACTTTGATGAGTTTTGCAACAACGCCTTTCACCTTCGACCTATCAAAATTCTTAGAAGGATCACTGTATGTAAATTCAACATTTGCCAGGTTTGCTGAAAG
Source organism: Glycine tomentella (assembly GCA_007407185.1). NCBI lineage: Eukaryota > Viridiplantae > Streptophyta > Magnoliopsida > Fabales > Fabaceae > Glycine > Glycine tomentella. Next base: position 1,129,935 of record PYAF01002934.1, on the reverse strand, counting down.
ATTGCGTATTTCATCCTTCAACTTTTGCACACAGTCCATCTCAGTCATACGCTCCTAGAAGTTATTTTACAGGAGAATTTATTTAAAAAGACTTATAAACCTATTTACATTGGAAAGAAACTAGCAGAAGAGAAACCAATCAAACCTTTTGTAAATCTTCCATCTCACCCTCTTTATAAGAAAGAGACTCCAACTCCATTCTAACATTCTCAACATCTTTTTGTCTAGTGTTGAGCTCATTTTCGACAGCATTAGCTTCTTCACGTTTTGACCTTAATTGATTTGTTTTCTCCTTCAGTTCCTTTTCACAATGGCTAATTTTGGCTTTCAGCTGTTTCAATTCTGTTTCAGTACTCCCAACTGCTACCTTTGCATCCCTTAGTTGATCCTCTAAGCATTTTTCCTCATTACCACTGCTCTTGCCAGCTAAAACACCCTGTCAAAATTTTTTAGCAACAGGATAAAATAAACACCTCAATCTAACAGAAATCCCACTGATAGGCATCACAAAGCCAGACAACTTAAGCCTTTACCTGGTATTCTTTTTCATGCTCCTCTAGACTCTTTGTGAGCTCATCAACTTTATTTTTCAGATCCGCCGCCCCCTCTTCAGCCTTTTTAACAGCAGAGGCCTTCTCTTCTACAGAATGCTTCAACTCTTCAATATTTTTAACAAGCTAAAAACACAAAGGTTCAAAACCCAAATATCAGCTTCAAAAACTAGAAATATTTCAAAATATTAGCAGCATAAGGATTTGGTACATAATCTTAAAATTGAGCAAACAACAAATCTAGAACACCACTGACATACATTTGCTTTGTTGGCTTCTTCACTCCTCAAAGTGTCTTCTTTATTATTTAGTACAGACGTTTCCCTCACAAGATTCTGGGAAAGTGCATCTACCTTCTCTGACAGAGATTTCATTTCTCCACCCATGCTTGCTTCCTTTTCAGCAGTCAACTGAGCTATTTTGGTCTCCATTTCCTTAATTTCCCTCTGATTTGTCTTAGCAATGTCATCAATCTCAGCTATCTTGGCTTTCACTTCTTCCACCTCAGAAGCAGCATTGTCTTTAATCCTCTCCGCTTGAACATACTCATAAGCAATACAAAATCTTCTCAACCTATCTAACTCTGCATTGCCATTAGCCCATTGCATGTACTGTGTCTTTTCTTTCCTTAACTTCTCCAGAGCAGGCAGTATCTCCTGGTCAAGAAGCTTGTTAATCTCATCAACCTTACTCTGCTTCTTCTCAAGTGTTTTAAGAGCAGCCTCTTTCTTCGTCTCATACATTCTCGTCCCTGCAGCTTCCTCAAGCATAGACAATATCTCTGGTGGTTTCATATTTAAAACCTTAGTGATGCGTCCTTGCATAATAAGGAAATGTGGATTATTAACATTTAGCTGCACTGAATGAAAAAGGTTCTGAACTTGACTAGGCTGCGCAAGCTTCCCATTGATCAAATACTTGTTCCTCCCCCCAACCACAATCTGCATTGTACCCCAACACATAACATAATAAACAAAATGAGAACTTTCAAAGTGGATCATCAATAACAAAAATTTTGTTTTAAAATGTAATACTCACTCAACCCATGATTAAAACAAAAAAAACCACTTTAAATTTGTAAAGGTAGAGACAGTAAATCAATCCAAGTAACTTTTAAACTCCTCAAGCATACTGCTCAACTCCTTCACATACAGACCGCTAGGCTGAACCCAATGGGTTAGGACTGTCAGTATATTCTAATTAATGGATAACAATCTATGACTGCATGACATTGTAAAAAAAAAACTTTGAAAAAAAAAACTAAAAATGGAAACTTAATCCATGACTACTTGAAGCATCAGAGGCAAATAAAGCTGAAAGATAAAACCGAAAACAAAACCTGATTTATTTCATTTCAAATAAATTTTTAACATTAATTATCAAAACAAAAACAATCAAACAGTATCTGAAAAAAAAACTGCAAAATTGATCATACATAACTTGAAAAAAACCTTAAAATGGAGAATTAAAAAGCACCAGAGACAACTAAACTTGAAATCTAGAGACAAAAGTACAAAAATTGTCAAACTAAGTTGGGCCAAGTTGTGGGGGATTATAGTAGTTTGTATGAGGTCCTATGTAAGTTCTAACTTCATTGCCCCCATTGTACACTAAAAAAAAAATAAAAAAAATAAAAAAAATTAACTGCTAGAAATAAAAAATCAAATTTTTCTATCTTCAATTCAAATGTCAAAATCCCTAAAAAAATTAATCTTAAAATGGAATATTAAAGCATCAGATTCATCTAAGACCAGGAATTTGGAAAAAACCTAGCAAATTAACACACAAGGGTGCAAGATTCAAACTTCGTTGCCACGGTCATAATGAAACAAAAAGATAAAAAAAAAGTGAACCTGTCTTGTTACTGTGATCTCGGAGTGTCCTTCGTATCCGAGAGGGCTTCTGGACCTGTCGGAGTTGTCGAAGACGACGGAGACGGTGGCCTTGGTTATGCCAGCCTGGCCCTGCTTGTAGACGAGTTCCTGGAGGTTGGAAGCCCTGACCTGCTGAAGGTTGGTGATGCCAAGGACGAAGCAGATGGAGTCCAGGATGTTGGACTTCCCGGAACCGTTCAAGCCGGTAATGGCGTTGAAGAAAGGGTCGAAGCCCGGAACCACGGTGCGGGTCGCGTAGGACTTGAACCCTTCCAAGCAAATCTCCTTGATGTACATCGCGAGAGAGGGGGAAAGAAAGGGGGGTTCTGGGGTAGGGTTTCGGAGATCGGAACGCGAAACGACGACGTTATGAGGGTGGATGGAGTTTGAATTCGAATGATAAGAAATTTTGTGTTTTGTGGATTTTGTTGTGTCTGGTTCTGTCTGCTGTTCAAGCTGAGTGAGTCTCAAAGCAAAGGCGGGAAAATTTTAGGAAAATTCAAAATGTCTTCAGTTAGATTTCATACTGTTAAAAGATGAAAATGAAATGAAATACATTTAATGAATAATAATCATTATAATTCTCATAATCCTTCATTTCAGTATTTTTATTTTTTATTTTTAGGACAACTGTTAATAGTTAATTTATAAGTTTTAGTTTTTTATGTGAAATAGGATCAAATTGAATTTAGGATTTTTTTTCTTTTATTTTTTAAGTCATTCAATCAATCTTTTCGTTTAATTTTAGTAAAATTATTTTATTATTAAATTATAATTTTCAAAAATAAATTTAATAATAAATTTTATTGTTTGAGAACTAATTCAAAATTAAGTTATATAAAAATTATGTGAATATTATTTAACTATTTTTTAAAATTATGAGAAACAACTTAAGCTTTCATATTGTTCCAGTCTTGAGAATTTTCCAGAAAATCAGGAGAGATGGAAAACATACAACAACATGATTTGATTGAGCTTCCCATAAAAGAATTGTCATCGTCATTTCAAAATCTTATCGGACTCCAACATTTATCCCTTGATTATAGTAGAATTGTTCAGTTTAGAAGTAGCATTGTCATGATGCCTAAATTGTATGCATTTCGTGCTTTTCAATGCAAGGGGTGGCAATGGGTAAAATCGGAAGAGGGTGAAGAAAAAGTGGGTTCAGTAGTATCTTCAAAAGGTAGACTGGTTTATGGCCAACTATTGCAACCTGTATGATGTTTTTTTTTCAACATGTTTCACCCAGTTTATTCCTGTGAAGACTTTATACCCACAAGGGATTATTTCCCATTCCTTTCTGAATGCATCAAAGAAATGAAAATTTTAAGAACTCTTGTCTCTTGATGTGAGTGATCACAAGCGAATCTTCAAGAAATTGGAGGAGTTCCACCAAACTTTTAAACATTTCAAGGCAAGAAAGTGTATATCCTTATCTTCCTCGAGTTCAAGCATGTTCTTAAATCAGGTTTTGTCTTGTTTTTCATTGAATTTGATTTGATAGTATATAGTGCATTTAATGTTGCTAAACTTATGAATTCTTAGAAATTTATTGATAGATTCTAAATTGTGATTTTAGATCACATTTGATGGATCTCATAATGTCATGTAAGATTGAAAATCTTTCAAGATCTCTTTTATCTTATTTCTTTAGTTATAGATTTCATTTTAAGATTTTAGAGAGAAAAAATTATTCTTTTTTAAACAATATTCGTATACCTTGAAAATTATTCTACAAGAACTCATTTTTTATGTTGGAGATTTATTGACTTCTTTTATTGGAGATATCTAGGAAAGATCAGATATTGAGTTCAAAATCTTTACTCCAGATCTATCACTAAAGATGTTATTAGTGAATTACTATTCAAAAATTAGACATTGTGTGGCTTGTGCATTAAATGTCTTTTTCTTTTAGGGTAAATAGTCATTTGTCCCTGAATGTGTAAAGTGTTGACAAATTTGTCACCAAAAGATGAAAATTCAAATTTGTATCCCTGAAAGTGAAAAAAGTGTGACAAATTCATGCATCCGTTAACTTTCGTCTGTTACCGTTAATTGAAAGAGTATACGTGGCACATTCAGGAACGAATTTGTCACCGCTCTATATAATCAATGACGAATTTGTCAGCGTTCTACCCAAAATATAATTTAATTTTCATCTTCTCCTTTTTTTAATCATTGCAAGCATAAAATTTTAATAAACACTTAAAAATTAGAAAAACAAACATAAGTTAAAACAAACATCATAATAAGCATAATATTGATTAATAAGCATAATTTGTTTGTTGTTATGAAATTTTTATTATGACAACATTAAGTAGTGACAAAATTAACTTGAGTCTCATTTTTCGTAAGGATTAACTTAATGGTTGTGTATTTTAATTTGCCTGAGTCTTATATTTGATAGTATATAGTGCATTTAATGTTGCTAAACTTATGAATTCTTAGAACATTAATGATAGATTTTAAATTATGATCTTAGATCATATTTTGGTGGATCTCATAATATCACGTAGGATTGAAGATCTCTTTCATTTTTTTTAGTGGTAGGTCTCATTTTGATATCTTAGGAAAAAAGAGAAAAAAAATATTCTTTTTTGAATAATATTCACATATCTTGAGAGTTCTTCTACAATAACTCATTTTTTCATGTTGAAGATTTCTTCATTGGAGAGATTTAATGAATATGAGATCTTGAGCTCAAAATCTTTACTCAAGATATATTACTAAAGATGCTCTTAGTGGATTACTAGTCGAAAATTAGACATTGTGCGGCTTGTGCATTAAATGTCTTTTTCTTTTAGGGTAAATAGACATTTTGTCCTTGAATGTATAGAGTACTGACAAATTCGTTCCCGAAAGATGAAAATTCAATTTTTTGTCCCTGAAAGTGAAAAAAGTGCGACAAATTCATTCATCCGTTGACTTTCGTCCGTTACCGTTAATTGAAAGAGTCTATGTGGCACATTCAGGGACAAATTGTCACCGCTCTACACATTCAAAGACGAATTTGTCAGCGCTCTACCCAAAATATAATTTAATTTTCATCTTCTCCCCTTTTTAATCATTGCAAGCATAAAATTGTAATAAACACTTAAAATAAGGAAAGCAAACATAAGTTAAAGCAAAAATCATAATAAGCATAATATTGATTAATAAGCATAATTTGTCTGTAACTCTGAAATTTTTATTATAACAACATTAAGTAGTGACAAAATCAACTTGAGTCTCTTTTTTTTCGTAAGGATTAATTTAATGGCTGTGTATTTTAATTTGTTTGAGTCTCATATTTTTGATAAGGTACTATCACATTAGAAATTTCAAAGCAAAAATATGAGATAGAAACTTACCTAAAATATGAGACTCAAACAAATTAAATGCACAGTCATTAAATGAATCCTTATGAAAAAATGAGATTCAAGTTGATGTTGTCATTACTTAATGTTGTCACAATAAAAATTTTAAAGCAACATACATATGTTTATTAATCAATATTATAATTATTATTATGTTTATTCTAACTTATGTTTGTTTTCTTTTTTTGAAAATATTTATTTAATGTTATGCTTGCAATGATTTAAAAAGGAAGAATATGAAGATTAAATTTTATTTTTGGTAGAGCGTTGACAAATTCGTTCATGAATGTGTAGAGCGCTGACAACTTTGTCCCTTAATGTGTCACATAGACTCTTTCATTAACGATAATGGACGAAAGTTAACTAATGAATGAATTTGTCATATTTTTTTCCTTTTTAGGAATTAGGAACAAAAAATTGAATTTTCATTTTTCAATGATAAATTTATGAGCGCTTTACACATTCAAAGATAAAAATAATTATTTACCCTTTAATTGTTGTAAAGTAATCATAATGATCCTATATAAAAGATTCCTAAAAAAAAATTATCCTATATACAAGGGTTTTCCTAATGTGTGCAACATTTTTCACAATGAGAATAATTAATTAATTAATATTATCTAATTTAGATTATATAGTTAATTTAATTACTATCTTTTCCTTATTTAAAATAATTGATTCAGTTTCAACTAGATCTCTTTCTCATTTATTAAATCGAATCATTTCCTATAATATTTTTCTCTCCAAAAAAAAATATTTCTCTATTTTTTGAATATATATATATATATATATCACAATTACATTCATGAATTTTATATTTTT
>PYAF01002934.1:1092160-1120320 GCA_007407185.1 Glycine tomentella | reverse complement strand
TAATTTAATACAAATAATAAACACTACAAAATATATTCTTATCAAGAGAATTAAATTAAAATTTGTATAAAAATATTACATAAATATATTCATTCATATAATTTTATATTTTTTAACTAATTTAATAAATAATTTTATCAAACATTTTTAATTTAATAAATTAATTTTTAGATTATAATTCACTTAACTAATTCTCTACAAAGCTAACACATAAAGTAAGCTAAAGAGGTATAGAATTCCGTGTGAAATTAGTTTAGAAGTTGTCATTAGATTTTTTTTAAAATTATTTTTCATTGAAATTTGACATCAAATATAAAAAAATCTTTAATATTATTAAAGAATTTTTTAAAAATTATTAAATAAGAAATAAATAATTAAAATTTTCTTATATTTAAAATAAAAAAATAAGAGACTATTTATTCAAGACCGAAGAGACTATTTATTTATTTTTATTAGTACAGATATGGTATAGCACAGAATACAGATACAGATTTTGAGCGAACCAAGGAATGCCAAGAAATGTTAAGATCAGGATCTCCCCCCACACCAATTCAGAATCTTTCAGGTTGTGACAAAAAAACGTGGCAATTGCTGGGCCAAAGAAGCCATTATTAAAACTGCGCCATTGGAAGATCAGCCACATCAAATACACATAATAACAATAAATAATCATAATAGTGGCTCAAAGCTTTGTGATAGTTTGAGCATTTCAGACAAACATGGGGGATGATGGAAAGAAGATTAGTGGAGAGTTAGTGAAGGTTGAGCCAAAACCAAGCAATGGTTTCACCTCAAAAGTGGTTGATTTGTTGGAGAAATTGGTGGTGAAGTTCTTGTACGATTCTTCACTGCCCCATCACTACCTCACTGGTAATTTTGCTCCTGTGAGTGAGACCCCTCCAACCAAGGACCTTCCTGTCAAAGGGTACCTTCCGGTTAGTACTTTTGCCTCTGTGTGAGTTTTTTTTTTTTTTTTTTTAATTTGTTCTTTGTTCAATTTGATTGACGATGTTTTACTGTTATCCAATCATAGATTATGATGTAGGGAAAGATTGTTGTCTTTTGTAATACTAATTATCAAGGTTTTTGGAGTGTCTGCGACCGCAACGCAACCACAATTGTCGCCGCATTTGTCTGCAATTTCCAACAATATCAAGGAAGGCGGCGAAACTACGACTTTAAAACCTTGGTTGATTGTGTAATAGTTTTAATCTGACACGGTGTATGGAAATTAAAGTCTTCTTGTTATCCATTTGAGGGCGTGTGTTATTATGTGGGTAATTCAAGGTTTTTGAATTGCTGTTGCAGTTTCCCCATGTTCCTTGAAATTGTGAGAAATTGCAGACAAATGCAACCACAATTGTGATCATGGACACCCAAAAAACCTTATGTAATTGTGTTTCGTTTTTATCTGTTGTGGTATCATGATTTGTAAGAAAACTTACAGCCTCTAGATTTTCATTTGTGAGCACTGTGGAAGTAGTCTATGTCCATATTTCTGGCAGTTCTTTGATTATTATATCTTCACTTGTATTATGCTGCTTTATGCCTCAGTTCATATGGGGAGGCCGTGTTATGCTTTACTGGCCATGAAAAATTTGCGATTTATCCTTGTGGTTTTCTGCTTTCTAGTCCTTGAAAAATGTTACCATTGCAATTCGCTGACATAATTTCAACATTTTCCTGTTATACACTCTGCCACTAAACGTCTAGAGTCTAGACCAATATCAGGTCCTGCCACTCATAAATTGTCTAACATTTGAAGTGTGTTGCAGGATTGCTTGAATGGGGAGTTTGTCAGAGTTGGGCCTAATCCAAAGTTTGCTCCTGTAGCTGGATATCACTGGTAAAGTTTTATTTATTTATTTATGTATATTTTAAAGCTTTATTATGAGATATTGCACAAATCCTGGTGAAAATTGCATTTCTCGGTGATCCATGTTATTTATCAGTATTGAAATTCTTTTTTCCATATTTACTTTTTATAAGGTTTGGTATTGGTATGCAACTTTTTAAGTTTATATCTATTAAAAAATGTGTTCTTCAAGTGGAGTTTGAAGCTTACCATGCTTTACCTGACTGTGTTTGCAGGTTTGATGGAGATGGGTGCGTGATTCTCTTCCTATGTGCAAACATATATTTCTTTGATGTTTGTTATATATGTATTTTTTGTGTCAATAGACGGGCAATATTTGCTGAATCTTATTATTGGAATTTGGAATTGCTTGGGGATATTGTTGAGCATCGAACTTTAATCAAAATCTCTCTAGTATTTTTGGCTGATTCTCTTTTTTGAATTGTTGGTTATCCATTTTATTTTGTCATTGACCTGTGAAATATGTGAGCTCTAATTTAATGTAGTGTCAATTTGGATTAGTGATTACAATTTAATTTCTAATTACGATCCCAGTTCTATTGGAACTGCACATCCAGATTCTCTAGGATGTAAATATTTACATTCTTCTGGATTCCCCCTCCGTTTTCCATTCCTCGTTTTATTTCTTTCTGTCTGTACATGCCTTTTTTTCTCTTGCTTCATTACTGTTAGAGATATATTGTTAAAAATCATTCATGTATATTTGCTTAACAACTAAAGCTTGTGGAGAGTTGGTTCGTGACAATTGCATTCAAGGTACTCATTGGGTTGGTATGAACTTCTTTTCATCTCATGGGAGGTAACTAGACAATGATGAGTGAAATTATACCCTAAACAATATAATATTCTAGATAACAAAGCATCTTCCATACAGATTTTGGTACACTTGTTTTGTGAATTAAACACCAGTTCCAATTATACATTCAATTCTGACTTTCAGCAGTTCATCATAGTGGAAATTATACTGTTTCCAATGTTCTTAAATTTGGGCAGTCAATTACACAACACAAAATCGTAGTTCTGGTATTTGTTTCTCCAATTTTGATCTATTGAATTGCAGAATGATTCATGGCTTGCGCATCAAAGATGGAAAAGCTACATATGTTTCTCGATTTGTGAGAACTTCTCGTCTTAAACAAGAAGAATACTTTGGAGGCTCCAAATTTATGAAGGTATGAAATGAAAGTGAAAATTTTACTAGTCTTAGAATTTAGAAATGCTTAGTTTTAGCAAAGACAAATGTAGCTTTTTATATGTAATGTTCAGATTGGAGATCTCAAAGGTCTATTCGGACTTTTAATGGTTAACATACATATGCTGAGAACTAAATGGAAAGTGCTGGATGCTTCTTATGGAACTGGAACAGGTAATTTGTGCTATATAATAGTTTTCAAATTTAAGGTCCCAGTACATTCTGCAATTTTGTTCAGTGCGATTCAAATAGTGTTTCATAATGTATGACCCATTTGAAGACTCCACTACCGTTGCATACTTGCATTATGTATAGGCTTCTTTCATTATTGATACATCACAAAATATATTAGAACAGAATGCCTAATTTATCATTCAGTTTTTAAAGTAGCCCTCAATTTTCTTTTTCCAAATGGCCAGAGTGTGCATTACCTGGTACTTTGCCTTGCTGATAGCTAATACACGTTTTGGAAAAATCTTTTGATGGTTTTTGACTGGGAATACTAAGCTCTTGTATATGACTGAAAGTGCCAAAACTAACTTGTGCTCATACTCAAATTTCTACCAGCTAATACTGCTCTCGTATATCACCATGGGAAACTTCTAGCGCTCTCAGAAGCAGATAAACCCTGTAAGTATCATTCTTATCTGTTTTACTTTTATGAATGATATAAAGTATAAACCCTTGCTTATATCTGAAATGCCATTGACTGTATGGATCAAAGGGGTTGAAAAACTCACCGAGTTATGATCTTAAGCGACAAGGTTTTTTTTTTTTTTCTCATAGAGAAAGTAACTGCAATCTAGTTGGTGACTTGCTAGCTATAATTGTGTTTACCCCTTCTGGTGTAGGTTTGAAATAGTTTCATTTTGAATTTTGCAGATGCCATTAAAGTTTTTGAAGATGGTGATTTGCAGACACTTGGCATGCTAGATTATGACAAGAGATTGGGCCACTCCTTCACTGCTCATCCAAAAGTTGACCCATTTACTGGTGAAGCCATCTTAAAAAAAGTAATTAAAGTCACTGATTTAATGGAATAGTTATACCAACGAATAAATATTCTATATGCAGGGGAGATGTTTACATTTGGCTATGCACATACACCACCATATATCACATACAGAGTAATTTCAAAGGATGGTTATATGCATGATCCTGTACCCATAACAGTATCAGATCCCATCATGATGCACGACTTTGCCATCACTGAGAATTACGCAATATTTTTGGATCTTCCTTTGATTTTTAGGCCAAAGGTATTCCAGGTGTTTCTGTTCTTATATTCTGGCAAAAGCTTATATTCCAGGTTGGAAGCTTCTTTTTTGTGTGGGGAGAGGGTTGTGTGATGGTTTGATGATATAGCGTCTATTGACTTTGCACATCAATTGATGGCAATCAATGAATTTGGCATTGTCAATTGAAATCCATTTTTCAGGAAATGGTGAAGAATAAGACACTGATATTCTCATTTGATTCAACCAAGAAAGCTCGTTTTGGTGTGCTACCTCGGTATGCTAAGGATGAAAAGCTTATTAGATGGTTTGAGTTACCCAACTGCTTCATATTCCACAATGGTGTGTTTGTTTATTTTGTTTCTACTTAATATGATATGTAGATTGATTTTATGCAATGATATTTTGTGTAAAAATTCAACTGTCCATATGATTGAAGTGCATGATACAAAAAAGAGTTAAAAATGTTTTTAGTCCCTATGATTAGGGCAATTTTTGTTTTTAGTCCCTCAAAAATAAATTGCTCCTTTTAGTCTGTTATTTATGGAAGTGTGTTAGATGTGTGGTCCTTGTCCTTCACAAAAATAGTAATAATAATAATAAAAATGAGTAGCAGATCCAGTATATTCCAGCCAATGTATGAAGGATGTCTTTAGTCTGTATTCTGTATATCATTAGCGTCAAAGTTTTTGACAATCCTTGTGGCAACATGCAAATCACTGCATAAATTTGTCCATTGCAATATACTTAAAAGTTTTGAATTCAAAACCAAGTTCAATTTATTCTTTGAATTCTTTATTTCTTACTTGTCCATTGTAACCTTTCGTGTGACATTTTTTTCCAGCCAATGCTTGGGAGGAGGAAGATGAAGTTGTTCTGATCACATGCCGCCTTCAGAATCCAAATTTGGATTTGGTTGGTGGGACTGCCAAGGAAAAGCTTGAAAATTTCTCAAATGAGCTGTAAAATACTCATTCTTACATGTAATATTTAGAAGGGAAAAAAAAACTTACTGGATAATTCTTCTTTATTTATGGTTATTGAACTCTTTCCAGGTATGAAATGAGATTTAACATGAAAACGGGTGAAGCTTCTCAAAAGAAACTATCAGCATCTGCTGTAGATTTTCCTAGGGTAAATGAGAGCTACACTGGAAGGTAAGTTCATTCTCTGGAATGTTGAGAAAATTTAGGGAAGTCAACTTACTCAACCGCAACTTTTGAATTAGTCTATCTTAATCATCTGTCAATTTGATAACTGTAATTTTCATGGTCACATTTACTCTAAAATTTCATCAGGAAGCAGCGATACGTATATGGAACCACATTAGACAACATTGCAAAAGTTACTGGCATTATTAAGTTTGATTTGCATGCTGAACCGGTTAATGGAAAAACAAAACTTGAATTAGGAGGAAATGTTCAGGGTCTCTATGACTTGGGACCAGGGAAGTATGGCTCGGAAGCTGTTTATGTCCCTCGTGTCCCTGGTACCGATTCTGAAGAAGATGATGGATACTTGATTTGTTTTGTACATGATGAAAATACCGGGTATCGCTTTCCTCCACAAACTTGAAACAGTGACTTCTGTGAAATTATTTTTATGTTTAAATACCTTTTTTGTCCCTACAAATATACTAATTATCACTTTTAGTAGTTATTATTTTTTCTTTATGATCCTTGCAATATTCAAACCTTTAATTTTTTGTCTGTACTACAAAAATGTTTATGCGGTTCCATCAGGTGTTTCCACGGGGCAATGCCAGATGGAGTAACATAAGTGTTTTTTGTAATGGAGATTGACAGGAAGGACAAAAAGGAAGGTTTGGACATTACAAAATCATAAAAAAAATTATAGGGACTAAAAATGAATAATTATATTTGTAGGGATGAAAGGGTATTTAAACCTTATTTTTATATGCATCAATTGTAATCACGGCTGTTAAGGCTAGTGTAATTCCTAAGGAATCATGGCTTATTTTTAGTTTTTTCTTGTCTCCTTTTTTAGTAGAACAAAATCTAACTTGAATTCAAATTGCAAAACTGCAGAAAATCATTTGTTCATGTCATCAATGCAAAAACAATGTCAGCAGATCCTGTTGCAGTTGTTGAATTGCCGCATAGAGTTCCATATGGTTTCCATGCCTTCTTTGTGACAGAGGTTTGTGTTACAACTACATTTATATATTCCTACATTGCATTTCTTCCTCTCTTTCTTTCCTCCACATTACTTGCAAAGTTGCAATGTTTATTTAGTAACCACTATCTCAGGGTTATCTGGTAATAAATGCCATTCAAGTTTGAGTGCTTGGTTTGATCTGATATGAACTAATTTATGGAAAGATAAAACCACTTTAAAACCACTTAAAAGGAAGCATTCAATTGTTTCTGATTGATTGCTTACCTATGTTCTGTTTTAAAACACTACCACCTGTTGCTTAACAATATTACCCTCTTATTTGTCTTTCACTTTTGTTTAAGAGCATGCTACTAATTATTATTATTATTTGCTCTTTGGGCAGGAACAACTGCAAGAGCAGGGGAAACTGTGATAATTTTGGCAGCCTCACTGTACCGTTCTGCCTCAGTCTTTGTATACAACAAATAATCGATTGTACCATATATATCCAGTATCTCATTAAACCAATGTTTTTAAAACTGAATTGGTAGTTGAGTCAATGGAGGTATTGGCTGGATAACAGTGATTGAATCAATAATGATTAAATATTATTTTTATTTTTTATATAATATATTAAGCAATGTTAAACAAAAAAAATACATTATTCATAATTGTATAATATTAAAAATAAAAATAAAATTTCATTGATAAATAATATAAACGCTGTTTTGGGATAATAAAAATCAATCCAATGTTTGGAAAATAATTGAAAGAGATTTGATTTAATAATAAAAAATATCGAATCAGACTGTCTGGTTTGCTATCCGTTTTGTTTTGTTTTAAGCAGGTTTATTTGATTTTATACCGGTTGTCCTTTTAAGTTGACAATTGTATTTCCAGTACATAAAAATAAAAAATTTTAAACCAAAGATATTATCACTAGTAATTTTATTTAGCAAGCCAAGCTTCTCCACTAAAATTTTATTTTCATTCACATGCCACGGGGGAAACAATATCCAAAAATGACGGGATTGTAAACGCCACACCAATAATAAGTTTAAAATTTCATATGGAAACACATACAGAAACATCAAGAATACAAATATTACTATAGAAAATATGCAACAATTTAGATTAATAATGTGCAAGGAGATGTAGGACAAAATAGACGAAAGTTTCAAGGTTTTGTGGAGCATGTCACACAAGTCAGTCCACAGTATTATGAACCTTCACACAGTTAAAAACATAAAAAAGTTCTCAAACCAAAGTGATTTTTCTTTATCTTTCTGTTTTTCATTTTTACATATGGACTTGTAAAGAGAAACAAATGCAAGGGAAGAAACCAAACAAGGCATAGTGTACTCCATGTCACTGGTCTCACCACTTAACTAAGCCAAGAATGAATTGCCTTCAATACAGCATCACAAGTTGGATGAGATAAAAACCCTTCATCTTCACCTGCAATATATGAACCTCATGAGACTTGAGAGAAATTCAACAACACCTTAGTATACAACATACAACAACAACCAAACCTTATCCTACTAGGTTAGCTCGGCTACATGGATCACATGACACCATTCAACTCAGTTAAATATCGAAGTTTCAACTAAACCATAGTATGTATATACAGTTTTTTTCTAGTACCTAACTGTTGCTGTATGGCTGAGCGAAGTGTCATTTGAAAGCCCCATTATTAGGGTCCCTCTCTTTACCAAAGCAGTTTCCCTCCTTTTTTCCATTTGCTAGTGAATGGTACAGTTCTGTAAGACCATTTCCATTATGGTAACCAATATTGAAGCTCAGCACTCTGTGCATGTCCTGAACTGTGGCTTGTGACGCATTTGATGAGCCTAGATTCTCATTGTTGGTGAACAAATGTTGAGTGTTAGGTGAGTTTGTTGAGGGGTTTGCACCAGTATTTTTGCCTATGTCTGAAGTGGCATCAGAATTGTAATTTTCAAGCTTCTTTGTGTTGAGAAAGCGACCACTATTGCCTCTTGCCCTTCTCATGGCGTGAAGGTGACGGGATTCATGGAGGTATGGCTGTAAGAAATAAATGAAACACTTAGGACAATGATCAATTCTACACCAATGGCAAGAAGTGAGAGATAAAATTATACAAATACAAAACATTCACAAACACCTTACCAGTAACCATTGTAAGTATTGGGAAATGAATGATGAATTGATTAATCTGAATAATAAAGTTACATCAGTGGTATTTATACATCCGATTTGTAATTGACAGCTGTGGGTGTAACTAACTAACAGCTGTAACTAGCAAACTATTAATTATTACATTACAATATTAATTATTACATTACAATTACACAATGACAGTAGCTACTAGCTATTATATAATTCTAACATTGAGACATGGTGAGGTGAATCTTCAAAAAATCATCATGGTAATAAGGATCTGGATCCTCTAAAGTGAGCAATTCACTTTAGAGTAAAGTAAGTAATCTCAATCATTGATGAGAAAATCAATGATTGATATTACATACACATGTATAATAAATCACGCATGTGTTAGAATATCAATTATTGATTTTCTCATCA
Source organism: Glycine tomentella (assembly GCA_007407185.1). Classification (NCBI taxonomy): domain Eukaryota; kingdom Viridiplantae; phylum Streptophyta; class Magnoliopsida; order Fabales; family Fabaceae; genus Glycine; species Glycine tomentella. The sequence goes on along the minus strand of PYAF01002934.1, from coordinate 1,111,334 downwards.
ACTACTGAGATTACATATTTTACCTTGTTTACTTTAAAGGAGTCAAATCCCGGTAATTCGTGATTCTCCCCTCACTACCCGACCATAGTCATGTTTACAGAAACCACAGTGCTAGGCTCACAACCATTCCACTCAACTAAATTGCTTACGGTTTTCTACTCTGTTCATTCAAAACTGTCTTTAATTAAATCATCCACCACATGCCTCCTTAACTGTAAAACTTTAAGGAAATTTCGTAAGACTTGAAGTCAAGAAATCAAAATTTTACTTCCAAAGCAATTTTAGCCAAAAAATGTAACTTGGGAGTTTCTTTTTCAGGGTTTGACAAAATTGCCTATTAACTTCAGCACAGAGTATTGGCTGAAAACATTCCAGACAGAAATTCCTGGAATTTTGGAACAATATCAATGAATTTGGATTTGAAGATCCTCTATAGAGCAGTTTGCCTGTAGTGGCAGGCAATAATACTTCATAAGAATAGAGCAGAGATGTTGTATAGGCTTGCAAGCATACACCACACATTTTTCTTTCTTTTTTAGTGTCTTCAAAGAAGTATCTCCTAAAACCACAAAAAAAAAAAAAAAAAAAAAAGTAGAACCCCCCTGTAAAGTTATATAGTTTGTTCATGTGCCTTTGCCTAACAGCTTAAAATCTTTTAGCCAAGATGGTTCTAGTCACCAACTACTAAATAAATCTTTAGTCAAGTAAACAACATTTGGGAGTTGGGACTGTTATGATTTCCTGATAGTGAAAATTCCTAAATTATTCTGAACACACAATTTTAAACACTACATTGTACCAAACATTCTTTTTTAACCCTTCTGTTCCTTTTTAATATCCTTTATACCAAAAAAAAAACTTGGCATTTAAATCTATAAATGTAAGATTTCCACATAACAATTAGCATATTATGTTCATATGTCAATACTTATAAATACAACTGCCTAAATTTATATATGCAACTGAGAAGGTCAAGAGATTATCAGCCACAAGAATTGAATACAAAAAAAATAGAAAAAACACCATAAAACTCCTACGAAGCAAGTTATTGAACCGATTCAGGGTAATTTTTTCTATCCAGCATAAAGCTCAATCTAGCAGTAACCTACTTCCTTGAATGAATTTTAATTCTTCATTTTTGTTTCATTCTAATTCTTTTTCAGGATAATTAATCTCTTCCTCTTAGCTGTATAATCCCCTTCCTGAATAAGTTGAATATCAATCATACCTTCCTGTTTTTGATTACTTTCTTTTCAAGCTCAGCCTTAGCACGTGACTGTCTTCGCCTCAAAATACCATGATACTGCTTTGCATTAACATAAACAGGCTCCTCTTCCATTTCAGGTGGCAAAGGCATTCTAGCATGATGCATCCCGTACAACTGAGGGTTTATCTAGCATCATACCAATATCCGTTAGGACTAGCAATAAAGTAGTATTGCATTTACTTGGTTCAACAAGAATATTAGAAGTCATAAAAAGCCTCGGCAGAAAAAATGAAGCGAAGAAAGGTTGAATTTAAACTTAGATACAGAAGTCCATAAAGAAAAGAAAGCCTACATAAAAGAAGTGCTACTACCATCATAAAGTTGACACTCATGCAATGGTGACTGTTACAAGGATGTGAAGTGTCTAGCTCTCCATAATGTAATGGAAAACAGAAAGAACCACAACTTACAACCGAAGGCATTTGCATTTCCAAGCTTATTCTAACATTTGTAAATATGCTCAAATTACTTCAAACTAAGAAAGTAACACCATATATCCTCATTTACATAATCTATACCTACATACTATATGAAAGTAGACTCCCAGAAACCTCATATTGCCACATCTAATCAAGTATTGATGAGGCATCATCCAAAAAACATGTTTATAACCTTATACTACATCACATCAAGTGCCGATCTGGCATCCTCCTCTGAAACAATCAATCTTATGAAGAAATACTTAATTACTCAAAGACATAATGAAAAGTATTATAGATCAATTTTAAAAATAATGTTCAGTTAAAGTAAACAATTAATGAGTTTTAAAAAGAAGAAACTTATAAAGTATATGTGTATTCAATTTATAAACATCAGATATGACACTCACTATACTTGATAACTTCTGTTTGATCATCTTGTGCTTCTAATTTGTGGTCTATATATTTACAAAAGAATAATGTAATACTTTGTAGAACAAAATTCTAGTTCAAAATGTTTAATTAATGGCACACACAACTAAAGACACACAATCATAAATAATAATTATTTTACCAAACTAATAAATAAGCATAATACATGTCCTTGCAAGGGCAAAAATACTACTTCTTTTATATCAACCCTTTTCTTTCAAAAATAAATAATGTTTTAATCTATAAATAAGCTTATTATGCACAAATATAGGTTCACAAAGTATCTATTCTATACACCAAACGAAAGATATATTATATTTCCATTGTCGCAAAGGTGGGCCACTTCTAATCTACAGATTAAAAAGATTTGTTCAAATGGAAGCAATTTTCATAAAAACTGTACAGAAAATTACAGATATCATACCATAACTTGTTGCCCGTAAGTAGTCAAGATTTGACCATACTGTGCATCTGAATAAGGAGATGTTAAAACCTGCATCACATATTGAGGAAGCTTATAATCTTAATATTTTACCCCCCAAAGATATACTAGTAGTACAAAGTGGCACATTCCATAACCCTCCCTCCCCCAAACAAAAAATTAAAGAAAAGAAAACCCGTGCTCAGTTTTGCCCGGTGCTTGGTTTTGGCCCGTGGCTAAGTCTTGGCAAGCTGTTGGCTCAATTTTTGACTCCCGGTTGACTTCGTGGTTTTGGCCCTTTTTTCCTTGCCTGGGGTTGCCGGTGCCAACTTATGGCCCCGTGCTAAGTTTCGGGGCTTAACTTTGCCCCCGCCGTAACTTGGGCTCATCATGCTATACTCGCGGGGAAGGAAAAACGAGCAGTTTACGCTTTAGTAATAGACATAATATGGAAGAGATTAAGGAGTTATAAACTCACAACTATAAATTAAAGGCTCATGCAGTGTGACACAAAAGTTCTCTGTGCCTAAATTGACTTAGAAAAAGGTAATTCTAAAGGTCTTACAACTGAATGACCAACAAGTTCCATATGGGGATTTGGAGCAAGATGTTTGTCCATGGTAAATGGGGTTGACAACACGGCATGTTTGATGTTTTGGTATTCTTTGGCAACACCTTCACCTGAGATCAACAATATACTTATTAGTAGAAATTATATTCTTATATAATGCTAATGTATGTACAGACAAACATTATGTTTAAGGTGAATTCTTAATCTACCAATTAGAAGTCATTATTGGAAACACAAATTAGAATCTATTGTCAATAAATTTCCTATATAAAGTTACTTGTATGCATAAAATTTTCTCTTCCCTTAAATATTAGAATGAACCCCTAATTTGAAAGGCATGATGGTCATTACTAACAACAACAACAACAACAACAAAATCCTTATTCCACTAAGTAAAGTTGGATACATTGATCATACGATTTCATTACTAACCATATTAAATTTTCAGGGGGGTGGTGGATAAATTCTTAATGGCATAGTGAAATTAACCTGAATTGTGTCAACACAGGCTCACTTACTGAAGCAAGGGCTAGCAGCGCATATCGGACCTGTTTGGATACAAGTCATAAGTGCTTTTGAGAGCTTTTCTAATGAAAATATAGAGTTTTTTCCAGTAGAGAAGTTCTCATAAGCACTTCCAATGTCTTAGTAAGTCCAAAGCAAGGGGAATGCTTAATGAATTGAAAGCCAAATAGGCTAACAAACATCTTTGATTCGCTCGGATTACTGAACTACCTTTAGAGAGCAGGTAACAATAACGTCACACTTTTCTCTATCAAAATAGATGATAGAACAATTAACACTAGCATGCTGGTTAATCAAAATAGATAGCATTAAGAAGAAAAAAAGTGTATTCAAAAGGAGAAGTAACAAAATTACATTATTATAAAGCAAAAGTCAAATAAGATGCCAGCCAAAATACAGACACCTGACTTATCATTGATCTCAGACCGCGTGATACCATTCAAGATTGAACCATTTAACTGATCAGCTGAAGATGATTTAGAGGCATTTTCCCCCACTCCACGCCACCAAGGCTGATGATGAGAGTAAATGGAAGACTGAAACTGAATCTGCTCACCGCGCTCTACTCGCCAATCATCAGTGTCAGGTTTCCCCGGCATCTTAGCACAACTTTTCCCTATAACCACACAAAGATACAACAAAATTCAAAATCACAGACACACAAGAACCCAATCAAATTCCAAAAATTATTTAAATAAAAGGAAAGATACTCGGGATCAAATCAATCTCAATCGGTTATCTCCATTCCATTGCAAAGCTGGAAAAGGGTAATGAAGTTTAGACTAAATTGCGTGCTATGACAATGAGTCTAAGTAAAATGAAATGAATTTTAAGACTTACCCTCTACTCAAAATCCCAAAAAGACTAGAGCTTTATCAAGTTCTGTGTTGTTGAGCAGAGAATTTGATTATTTATAGCTAACATGAAATTCTATTTTGAATAAAAAAAAAAAAAAAAAAAGTAATGACTATTGACTACCCTTATCCATTACTAAAACTGAAAACTCAAAAATCAAAATTACTTTTCTCATGTTTTCTTCCCAACTAACCACACATGCTGAAAACGAAAATCCCATTTCTCACAAACAATTATCATAAAGGAAGATGACAACAAACAAGCACACACAGAAACACCCTTTAGAAAGTTAAAATCAAATTTGAACAAAAACTAGAGATTCTGTGATTTAAGAGAATAAAGCAATGAACTTCAGAAGGACTTACTATGAAAAGCTTTGGTTTTCAGAACCTGAATTGCATTGAAATGAGACCCATTCTCTCTCTCTCTCTCTCTCTCTCTCTAAGTCTGCAACCTCAAGAGAGACAATGGAGCATGATGCAGTGATGAGAATAAGAATTAAATTTTACGAATATTAAGGGAAAAAATGTTTTTTTTTAATGTTTAGAAAATGAAAATGTAAGAAATATATTTTATTTCTACTTCACGCAAAGGTCGTCGTCCTTGTCTGATGTTTCCTTTTTGGAAGAAAACGAGAAAATGCAATAAAATAATGAAACCTGTTTTACCTAATTACTTGAGTGTAATGTAAGAACAATGATGTGTTGACAAAAAATGGCCACTTACAACCCCTTTTCTCAATCATAGAATGTGACCTTAAGAGAAACATTGTTGAAAATTTATCTAACTTCATCTTTATGTCACCTAGCTCAATGTAGAATACAAGGAATAACGTTAAAAAATTTCATGCTTTATTTTGAGTTTAATAGATATGGATTATGGGTTAGTTTGTTTAAATTTTTTTAAAAAAATTTTAAAATCAGTGTTTTTTCAAAAAAGATAAGAAATTAGATAAACACATTTAAAATAGAAAATTGTTTATTTTATTAAAATAAATATTTATTTTAATAAATAAGTTTAAACAGTTGATCCTATAAGTGTAAAAAAATTACATCCTTAATTAATTTGAATTTTTTATGAATTTTAAGAAAAATAAATATGATAAAATTTAATAAAAATAAGAGTTTAATATCTATACACTTATATGTAAAATAATTTTATATTGATATCTAATTATAATTTATTATTTAAATTACTTTAAAATAATTATTTAAAAATTAATAAATTTATCATACATGATAAGTTGTGATCGGATAATTGTTTAAAAAAATTACTATATCAAAATAATGCTTGTAATCTCTCCAATAATGGATTTACCTTGTTAATAAAAAAGTCAAAATTCACGTATTTTCATTGCCCAGTAAATATTTTTTATGTAAAATTAAACTAATAAATACACCTTTTGAATTTATATATAAATAAAGATAACTAATTTCACATTAATTAAAAAATCAGTTGACATCATTTAACTCTACTAATTTCAAATAAAAAAATAAATTTATTTCTAAAATACTCTTCATAAAAATTTATTATTATGAATGAAAAAAAGTCATTAAAATAAAATTAAAATTAAATGAAAAATATATTTAAATAATAAAATAAAATAAAATAAATTTATTTATATTTAAAATCAACATACAATATCACTTTTTATTTATGTATAAATCAAAAAAATTATTTATATATAAATAAAAAAAATCACACAAAAAAAATTCCACATTCACAAATTTAGCCATCAATCCATATATACCCACCTCTTGGAAGTCTACTACTTTCTGAATAATTGAATACTTTCATAGTATATTTTAATATGATGAGATTATGGAAAATATTGCCTTTAAAACAAGTTTAAATTTTATATTTATCTCTCTTTAGATATAAATGTGAAATAATGTCCTGCAGTTTACTTTGATACTTCTTTTTCTGACAGACATTTTAGTTTGATACTTATTTACTAACAATTGATTATATTTAATAAATTTTAAACATTTATTGTAAAATTAATTATTAATAAACATTTTAACGTTTTACGTTAAATATAATATTCACAAGAGTTATGAGCAAGAGGAATTTGACAGTGTTTCATAAATTCATTTATTTACAAAAGAAAAATCCTTGTGCGTTGTGCCTCTTCCAATGCAACCCCCAAGTGAATTTTTTTTTACATAACTATATCAAATTAAATTCTTTTTAGTGTAAAAAGAAAATTAATTATTAGACTGCCAGTGCCACGCGAACAATTTTTTGGTAAAACTCCATATATAAAAAAGTGTTCATAAAAAAATCCCATTAGGCATAACATAATTTATATTTTGGGAAGGAATTAGAAAACAGTCCTTCCACTTACTGTTGATGATAAAATAATAACAATTGATAATAAAAAATTACAAACAATTAAATTAATTAAATATATATAATTATATTATATATTTAATTTTACAACTTACCTGTACGGGTAATGTATTAGTTAAATTAATTAATTAAAATATAGAAATAAAATCACGCCTAACTGAGACACGGACACTTGTATATGTTCCGCGACGTGGTGCAATTATAAACGACGTGCATGGGCCCCACCACGAAGACCTAGCCACGTGTCCCTATTGCTGGCGCCTGTAACAAGTTTAATTAATAAATAATATACTAATTTCCTCGTTAAAAAATGTTTAATTTATATGTACTAAAATGAAAAGAAATGAGAAATTATATTAGATATAATTCTAGAAAATATATAATAAATTCATCATACGTAATTGGATTATAATATGAAAATTCTTTACACTTTTTTTATACAACACTATAAATGAATATATTATTTATTCTTAAAATTACATTTTTTTTAAATAGGTGAGTATAATTTTTAAACATTTTAGTTTCTTTTTTTTTTTTACTGCTGATATTGTTAGTATGAAAAACTTACACTATTATTATTAATATAATTTTAAAATAATTTTAATAAAATTAAATATATACATATATATCATTTTTAATTAAAAATAATGTATATACTATTTACTTTTTATAACAAAAATAATGCCAAGTATTATTATGTAAAATTTTTAGTGAAGGTCATAATTTTTCTTTAATTAATAATAAATACATAAAGTAATATTAAAATAATTTTAAGCTTAAATAAATGTCAAAAATATTAAAATAATTAATAATTTAGTATTTTTTTTTAAAAAATGTTAACAAATAATGAAAAAGTTGTATTCCGTGAACAGTGACAAAGACTTACATTAAAATAAATGAATGCCAATTAACTGCTGTTGGCGTAGCGCGGTTTTCAGAACGGCGCCATTGAGATATTTGTCGTTTAGCGCACGAAAGCAGTGAAGCAAAGTGAGGGGAAGACACGTGCATGTATTAGTTGCACGCCTCAACCTAGCTGGTGGGTGTTAAGTAAGCTACATAGGACACGTGGCAGCAGCCCAATCTGCTTTAGCTTTTAGCTGAGTCACTGTTCAGTTTTCACTTTGTGCCCTCCAGCAATTCATATCAATATTTTAATATTTTTACATATAAAATAGATAAATGTGTTAATGACATGACAAGTTAGTAAACTATCCAACATTTTACATTCATTGTTATATGATTTTGCTATTATTTTTCTGGTTAACAATTTTTTAAAATTTAATATGGAGAATTATAGACTTGTTTGGATGTAAGTCAAAAGTATTTTTAAAATTTTTTTATTAAAAATTTAATATTTTTTTAATAAAAAACTCTTAAAAACACTTTTAATCTTATACATAAACAATTCTATATTCCCTTCGATAATTGTTTTGTTACTCTATTATCATATGCTATATAAATGTCAAGATGATAATTATCTGTCGTTTTGCAGAACAAGTACAATATATCTTCAATTTTAGATTGTTCTATGTTGATGATTAAGAACGTGTTTGGATTGCTGTTTGAAAGGCACTAAACGTCCGTTTGTGCATTTCAATGCACAAAATGGAGAAGTAACAACATTTGAATATGAAAAAACGTGGGTTACATTCGATAACCTAAACACACACTAAGAAGGTTGAGACTTGGAGAAGATAGGTAGAAGTAGGAAAGATATATGTCAAATGCTTCCAAATGTATGTATATTCTTTACTTACTGATTTTATTTAAAATTTATCCAAATTACAACGAAACAACTTTTCATATCTTAAAACCAATTTATCTTAAATTGCACTCAATTTTACCGGCATGAAAATAAGGCAATTGAGTTTTAGATTGGTGAAATCAATCACACAGATCTCCATTGTGAAGTATAAATTACACTATTAATGAAGTACAATATATATTAAAAATTTAAACGTTAGAACCATTGTTATTTTTAACATAGTTTGATTTGTACTTATCCTTAAAACTCTGGTTACGTGCAACATGTAGAGGAATATATATATATGCATATACATATACACTCCCATAAGCGACAAAATGGCAGGCACTAAATAACATATTCTTTCTTTTCTATATATATATATATATATATATGCATATACATATACACTCCCATAAGCGACAAAATGGCAGGCACTAAATAACATATTCTTTCTTTTCGTGAAACCAAACCACCAACTTTTTTCTTAAGGATGATTTAGTACGGGTGGTAATTAAAATATATAATGTAGTTTGAAAAGAGGTATTAAAATGTGTGTTAAGAATCTATTATTTTAAGTTAGAAAACGTGAGGTAAGGGACAATAACGTTCAGTAACAAGCCAATAGGCAAAAGCCAGCTTAATACTATATGTAAATAATAAAATCGAAAGTTCTAATTTGAAGATGGTGATAACACAAGTACATTCCGTGCTTTTAATCCAATCCAAGTTGAAGAAACTTTATTCACACAGGACCCGGGGGATATCAGAATATCTAAATTAGGACTCTTCACCTTGCCAAAGGTAATACATTTATTCGCAGTTACCCAAGGCATCATCACTACTGGATTTGTTGAAGAGCGAAATGAACAAGACTTGGGTGCAGTTATATCCTATACGACACGACTTGACTCTTCGACACATCAATCTTAAAAAATTATGAATTTTGACATGTTGGGATACGTTTTAATATTAAATAATATTTTTAATTTATATAGTGTATATTTCATTTAATATTCAATTATTTTAAAAAAAAATTAAACTAAACTAATAACATCCATCAATGTAACCCAAAAATAATTCATAGAGACTACATTTCAATCTTCAAAATAGAATATTCAATGTTAAAACAGACTTTGAACTGGAAAAAAACAATCAAATAGACTACATTTGATTATCTTCATGGAGCATTTTCATCAAATAGACATAAATACTTGCTTTCAATGCTGATGAGACTACAAAAAATATATCATACAATAAAATAAATCTAAATTTATATGATGTTATATATGCCCCAATTTGTATGTCCTTCAACACAAGATACACAAGGTCACAAACTATTAAAAAATATTCACAGCCAACAAAGAAAAAGCTTATTGTTTTACTTCATTGTGTTTTGGAATTAAAGTTTTGTTTTTTTAACACGTGGGTACCGAGAATGGGAACGAGAGTGAGAACTGAGTTTACATAAATAATTTTTTTAAATAAAAAAAAACCTAAAAAGAAAAACCTAAAAAATCTAAGTATTAAATTTAAAGCAATTGAAATGAACATGAGGCACAAACCACCAACCTTGTGTGAGGTGTGAACCACGGACAGAAGAGAGGGAGAGAAGAGCGTGACCGCAGAGAGAAGAGAGGGAGAGAGAAGGCACGCACGCGAACAGATGAGAGAAGAGAGGGAGAGAAGGAGGCATGTGAACGGAAGAGAGGTAGAAGCACCGCCGCCGACGTGAACGGCAGAGAGGATGCACGAGAGAAGCAACAGCAGACCAACACTTCAGCAAATCGAGAAAAGAGAAACAAAACAAGCCAGGTGCGCGTCGATGCAAATAACCCATTTTTTTTACGAAATTGCCCCTTGACCGTGTCGAACTCGGTCAAATTCGCGTGTCAATGCCGGTCAACTTGTCAGAGGTGTTGACCGCGTGTCCAACACCGTGTCAGAGCGTGTCGACGCGTATCAGGTCGTGTTCGACGCGATTCTACCGGCGTTTTGCCGTGTCCGTGCTTCCTAGGTTATATAAGTAGAAGTAGAAAAAATTTAGGCATAATTATCAATTTGATTCTTGAATTATTTTAAATAATTTAATTTTAAAAAATTTGAGAATCAAATTGATTTATTTTTAAAAATTTCAAGATTAAATTAAATCTTTAAAAATTTAAATATCAAATTGAACCATTTAAAATAATTTGAAGATAAAATTGATAATTAAGCCAAAATTTTATTGTCGGAGAGGGAAATGGACAATACATTCTTTTTTTTGGGGGGGGGGGGGGAAGGGTGAGGCGGGGTCACACAACAAGTCATCAATGAAAACATCAGTAAGATGTGTTTTCTTTTTATCAAAAATACATAAAAACAACCTAAGTTTTGTCCAATATTTTTGTTTTTGATCGACAAGTTTTGTCCAATATGATACAGATTTCCAGGTAGTGATAGCTAGACAGCATTTTTTATCATCTAAAAATAAAAAAATTCCTCGCGATTTTACGCCCAATATGGGGTAAAACGAGTTCAGGGTCATCAAGCAGCTCATTCTGCTATGCAATTTTCATTATTGACAGATGAAAAGACTATACAAGCTGTACAGAATACAAAACTCAACTAGCATGTTAAACAATTTATAGTCTGCATAAATGGAAACAATTTTGAAAGGTACAACAGGTAATAATTTTGTCAAAAAGCATTTATGTTCATTAGGTTCCTATATTTTAGGCATCTACTGCAGATCATCAACTTGTCTCCACCACTGCCTAACCTTTCCTATTTGCGCTGCTTTGGTGCTGAGAAGCACTTTTCAGGTATGAGTGTATGACAATCAAACAGCCAAGGTCATGGAAACATCCCCTCAAGAAACTCGTCTAAGTTATCATCATTATCATCATCATCAATTTTATGATTACTGGCTGAAGTCAAAGCCCTTTTCCCTGTAAATACAGGTCAAGAAAGTTTAAGCTTGTGACAGTATTAAATTTAAGGATAAGATTTCTGAAGCATCTAAAGGATATCAAAACATTTTAATGAACTAGTAAGAAGCAAGTCAAGCAGAGTGTGCTGGTGTCATCATGCTTAAAAAAAAAAAAGATGAACCAAATTTCCCCAGCTTTACCATTCAAATCAGAGAGAAAGATATATGTTTACATTTGACCCATTGTTCCAGTTCAAAACTCTCTTCATTCACATATAAGGAGAATATAAGAAGGTAGTGGCAAGGGAGAAAGGCAAGGGAGAAAAGAGGTTTAACATTCTATTATTTCTCTTTCAGCTGTAAGCTGGGCAGAGGAGCTTTGCATTCTCTGAAGGAACTGGGCTGTCGGATAAGTAGGGAAAAACTCTAAATCTTTCTCATACATTTGATAATATCATCACCACCATACTTTTTTGTTTTCTGTAACAGAATGATAATAGGTTACAATGTTCCATTGTTTGGATTGTTTAAAATGATATGATGAAATAGAATGAAACCTTATACCCTCCCTTCCCTGGGAATAGAAATGGAACTTTTTCCTCCCTCCATAACAAAAATATCCATACAACGGAATAGTAACTTCATTCTGTTACATTATATTTCATCTCATTTTGCTCACTATCAGATACCCCACCCGTAGCCTGATGTTTCTTTATTATTTATTATTTTCTGGGAGAAAGGTTAAATTGCTAAAATTAACCAGGTCTATTCTGCAACATAAACAAATGATGATAAACTGAAAATACAAATATTGTCATGCCATGGTGTAAAACTGGTCATTATCTTAGAAAGGTAGAGCAAATTCAAACCTTTCTGCCTTCTCTCTTTAATTTCTTGGAAGTCATCTAGATCATCATCACTCTTTGAACGATTCCTAAAAATGGAAGGATTCAATCTCCATATCTTCTAGTCAATAAGTGGAAAAAAATAAGAGTGGGGGAGCAATGTTCTCACCTCTTTCGTCTATCCTGTTCTTGTTGTCTTTTTTCTAACTGCTCCTTTTCTTTCTGCCTCTTGTAGTTGAGTTTGAATGCACATCTATTTAAAGATAACCAAGAAAAAAATTAAGCAAACATTTGATTTTGCTACAACCTTCAACACAGCCCATAATGGCATAAATACTAACATCGAGTATGGAAGAAAACAATTGCTTAATTAATCAAAAAACCAGCATTGGCAACTGGCTCACCTCTCACATGTTACCAATTTAACTAGGGCTTGTTTGTTTTCTCCAGCTTCAAAGTAACAAAAGTTCACCTGTAAAATTAAGCAAATAGTATAAAGGAGTGGATACACCTAATGAGATATTCCCCAAATTACCTTTCAAACATACAAAGCTGCTGATAGAAAGATCAACAATGAATAGTGTTGGCAGAGAAAGAAAAGATAAGCATATGCTGAAAAACACATGTCTCAAGTACACCAACGGATTCAACATTTATATTTATATAATGTATATAATAATAAAGCAAACAATAATAAAAGGTGTATTTGAGAGAGTGTGATAAGAAATTTTCTTCCTAATTGTTATATTAATATGATAGCCTGAACTAAGACACTTGCACTGAAACTAGTCATAATGATACACATTTCTAGTAAGTAGCACAGCGAATTCCAAAAAGAAGACAACAAATAATAATAACAACATATCCTTTACCCAATAGGTAGGGTCAATTACAAGTACCAATAGATGCAATTAGACTATCTAAAGCCATTTTTTTATCAATTATAACAAAATCCTTACCTCATAGCTTGCTAACCCATCTTTCTCATTGCAATGCTTATTACCACATATGAACTGGCCTGCAAAGTTACATAACTAAGCAAATTTAAAATTGAGCAGGATTCTAAACAACAGAACAAGTTAAAAACAACTACTTTTCACATTTTGTGTTGTGGACAAATTTTGTCCCCTGGTTTAGTAAGCAACAAATATTTAGAGCTGTGTTGTTTGTCCCTTGACTTGAGTCACTTTTTGTTAAGCACTTAGTCTATTTTAAAAAATCAAATAAAGTATAACCCTTTTTGTCATGTTCTGTTCCTTACTTTGCAAAACAAACAAGCTCCAGCGGAGGATATTGATGTCTTTTTGAATGTTCTTTCCAGTCTTAAGTTTTTCAAGGTTATCTCCAATTTAAAGGTTAAACTTAGGCACTTAGCTGAGAGTGGGTAGGCTAGTTCGAATGAGGCCAATTGTCAGGTTCTAAAATGACTGTTTTACATTGGAGTTGCTTTGGATAATCCTAAAGCTTCTTCTTAGTTCTTAATCTCATGAAAGTGGATGGTGATTTACCCTTATCTAGACCTATTTGGATTATATTCCCATCTACTATCCTTTGCTTGATGATCAGGTGGACAAACACCGAAGAGATCATTTTGTTATTTAGGACATAAAAGATCTGTTGCAGGCATAAGAATTAAGGGAAATTTGATGTCTTAAAACAAGATCTTCCCTAGTTGTGTTTTTTATAAAATAAAAAATAAAAAAAATTATAATTAAAGAAGAAGAAATGTGGAGACAAGGACAACAATTCCAGAAAAGAAAGTAATATCATTAATAGAACATCCTTTCAAAGCCAACAAGTTCTACTTCAAATTTCAATTTTTTTTAAAAGGGTGTGCATATTTCTATTAAAAGGATCAGTTGGAGGAAATTTGGATACCCAAAAGATTAGTTGATCAAACAAATAACATTCTATTGCATGTATGAAGTAGGTGAAACTCAATTAAACTTGAATAAATTAGACATCAACTTTTAATGGATGAGTTACTTTTCCTAAGAATTATACGAGGTGTACAGAAAAAACACAAACCAGAAAGCATATGTTTTCAGAAATAGTCCCAGTGAGACATGGGAAGGAACTAAGGGAATTGATACTAAGAAATACTAGCCAGTGAATAAATAATTAATACCCTTGCCAGATATGACTTCCTTCTCTGTCCTCCACCTGAGACCAATCTAATAACAAAATGCAATTTATCAGCATACAATTTTATGTACTATACTTAAAATGAGTTTCTAGACTTCATAAAACCCCTCTATCACCGACATCCCTTGAAAATGAGATGAAGATTACAAGATAATAATACAAATTTAACTATTGTTATCTTAAAAACAAGGTTACAATGCTTTTTAACAGGAGTCTAAGAATATAGTCTTAGCCAGAAAGATATAATAAGCTAAGGTAGACCAAAGCAGGAGGACCATTAACGCATCCTAGATATTTAATGACTACTGACTAGTGCCTAGTGGCAACCCATCTCCCTGTTTAAGCAGAAAGGTAAAGAAACAGGTTAGAAATTCCTGCCCTTAGGTGCCAGTGTGATTTACCAAAAACTAACAGATTGAATCCTTCGGTACACTTTGCTACATCTGGAAAAATACAGAATGGCTATCAGAAAGTAAACTGATGTGAAAAAATTGTCAAGGGCTCAATTGATACTGACCATATCTCTTAAAGAGTCACAAGAATAAGCATAAAAGATAGTAATATTTTGCAATCCCACAAAAATATATTCTATAAGTAATGAATGAATAATTACCTTACCAATCTTGTACTGTGACATGTCAGCTAGGCAGTATCTTGAAAGGAATTAAGGTACAAGCAAACAAGTACAACTAAATTCAATAACAGTAAAAGTAGTTGGTTAATGCAAAGTTGCAAACCATGATAAAACAAATAAATAACAGTATTTTTCCAACAACAAACTCCAGGTCACAACTGCTTCCATGGTAACATGCACAAATTAAGTTAACAAAGATTTATCAAATATAGATTCACAAACTCCTGGTGTGTGAGGTGCCAAGTAAAAAGCTCCAAGTCGATGATCAGGCAGGAAATGATAAAACATCTGAAAAAAGAGAGGATGCAGTGCTCTACAGAATGGCCCCAACAAGCTCACATACCACAGGACAATGCATTATAGTTCTGGAAGTACAGGTCATATTTGTAATTAATAACAATGATAATATCTACTTAGTCTTAGTTGCCATCAACAAAGAGATTACAGGTATAATTCAATTCTCAGGAGAAATAATGAAAATAAAAGAAATTTTACCAAAAAAGAATGAAAAAAAAAATATTGAGATTATACAAGACAAATTTGCAGGTAGATTAGCTTGACTCCACCCCACAAATGTCATTCTTATATAGGCATGAATCAGAAGCAATGTCAATAATAACTTCTTATATCCTTTCATATAAGCTAATTTAGATAAAAATGCTTTATGGAAGAGAGACCAAATTGGGTAAATGGAATGCAAAATCTAATATATAGAAATCTCTGAATCTCATACATGTGCATTGTTCACATTCCCTTACCAACTAATTTAACCAAATGCCAATATTACATTACATAAATAAATAAAAGAAACTATCATTCCTACAGTATAAATAATATTAGAATAAAAATTGAACATGTTTGCAAAGGATACTCCTTAAAAAGCTTGCCATAATAACGCTTCACCAGCCTTTGTTCCCACGATGGATTCATATCATCTTCCTCTGACCGGATGAATCTTGCAATATTTGGATTAACAACATTAAAATTCTGACACAAATAAACAAATTGAGAAAAGAGATGACAAGGCAGGAAGGTAAAACCTTTTTCCCAATAATAATAAAGAAATTCATATTCACAACAGAAGCTTCAAAATTATCTTAAGTAGGGTAAAAAATTTACTCATATTCACAATAGTTTCAATAGAGTTAAACATGCAGCAAATGATAGAAGCTCATTAGCTATTGCTAGGAATATAAGAAAAGGAAACAAACTATCACCAGTTTTAGCTTATGTAAGGTAAGATAACAAGCTTACCTGTATCCTTCTCTTAGTGTATCTTGATCTGTTTTAATAGGCAACTTTAGGTTTGAAGGTTTTTCTTTTCCATAAAATTTAACTGTAGACACAAAAAGAAAAAATCTTAGAAGAATTTTTGGCTGGAAAATAATAGTTAAACCAGAAAAAAACTGAAATTTCATAGGTAACTGAAATGTTTTCCTGCAGGAACAAGATGATAAAATAACTACGAGCATTTACAACTGAAAAAAACATCAGTAAACTACAATGACATAATAACATCCATCAGAGCAGGAGATATAAGGTTGGTTGGGTGGTAAAAGGAAAAGAAGGGAAAGAAGGGAAGGAGGAAGAGGTTGTGGGTTCGAATTCTTCCACTAACAAAAAACTAACATTTAACAACTAACATTGGCCGATCAAAAAAAGAAAACATCCATCAGAGCAACAATGACAACGGAAACAGCAAAAGCGATTTTTTCACTAGTGGGGGTTAGTTACACCAATCAAACAATGCCGTTAAAGTTTGCCAAAAAAAATTAATTGCCCAATAGGCCATTCAGATCAAGGTATCTTTTATTGGTTTCTTATCTCTCCGTCAAACTTCCAGCAGATAACACGAATTAAGCCTCCTGGTTACAAACCCATTAACAAATTCTGACTACTAACCAGAGGAAGACAGAACAAGAAGAATACAAACAAACTTGTCTCTAGAGTCTAGACTCTAGACTAGAACACTTCTTTTTTTGCTTTGAATAAACAGAACTAGCAAGTAACAAGAAAAATCAGCGGTACAGTTACTAATAGAGGGGTATTAGAATGATTCAACTCCTCTAAAGTGACCAAGAGTTGAAGTAAGTAATCAATCTAAAGCGAAAATCAACAGTTAATCAACCATTGATTTCCTCATCAACAACTGAAATTACTACTTTATCCTATGAAGTGAATTTCTCACTTTAGAAAAGTTAGATCCATATTTGATTATATGTGGGGATGATTGTAGCCTCCTTCCATCTCAGTGGAGGAAACTGTTCATCATCCATTTGCTATAGGACATTATTATTATTATTATTATCATTATAAGGAACCAACCAAATCAACAGCTACAAATTTGATCAATTCCTTATTGTCCATCAACCCTAAACAAAACGACATTTATCATGAAACAGGAATTTTTTATTTTTTTATTTTTTTAAAAAAGAGGTAGTAAATAATAAATGATTTAAGGATTTTGCAAGAGAAACATTACCGTAGTCGTCGATGAATTTTTTGTGACGGTCGTATGCATTGAGGCCTCGAATATGCGACTGATACTGCCTGCGATTGCAATAAGGTTAATCTTAGGGTTACAGAAATCCAATCGAAACGAAGAAAAATACCAGGGAAAAGAGAGAGAGAGAGAGAGAGAGAGAGAGACTCAGTACTCACTGTTTTCTCTCTTCTTTTTCGAAAATGGTGGATTTCAGAGACCCAAACGACGCCATGGTTGACACAAGAAGAAGCGAAGCGAAGCAAATCAAAGCAAGGTCTTATTATACTTTATTGATTTTTTTTTGTTGCTAAAGTGGAAATAATAGAAAGCAATAGGAAACTAATGGATAATTAAGTTACGTTTACGCAAAGCCAATAAACTCCATTAGGAGTTTCTCCCAAGTCTTGGACCATCTAGGATTGTGGGGCTGTAACTCCGTTATTATCCCTACACGTGTAATATCTAGGTAAATTCCCTTTTACCCTTTTTTTAAACTATGAAATCAGATATATAAATATGATATAGTTAATATCAAATAAACTAATAAAATATAGAACAGAAAATCCCAAAGTGCTTACCAAAAGAATAGAAAGAGATAATAATATGTAAATCACTCAAAGTATGAAACAGAAAGAGAAATCAATGATAATCACTAACATGATCATATGATTCATTTTTCTTTTTTTCGTTTTGCTTTTCTTTAACTAATTATCATCAAATAAACTATATTGAAATTGTTAAACCAAAAAAAAAATAAAAAAATAAAGGAACACCAATGAACATACCTGCATCCTGATGGATTATTCTACTTCTCCATTTATTCTTAAAAAATAGTTTCACTTTCACAAAGTCACTCACTCATTCTATGTCCTTTATTTGGTTAGTCTGAAACATAAAAAAGAAATCAGAAATCCCCAAAATTTAAATGAAAAAGACTAAAATGGTTATTCTATTAGCTTTTAGCTCAAAGTTATATGAAGAATGGAATCCACCAAATTTAATTGCCGACAATTAAAACGGTAATATAATATTAATATCAATTAATAATTATAAATAATATTGAATTTAAAAATAGTTTCATTATTTATTTTATAATCATTAAACACTAATTTAATATAATTTAATTTGCTAAAGCTAATTATGTATTAAATGGAAAATAATTTTACTTCCAAATCAATACGCACCCGAAGAAAAAAAATTAAAAAAATTGATACAATCTCATTTCTCCTCCACAATGAATCCTTCCACGAATCATAATATTCAAATCCTTTTTAAAATATTATATTTAAAATATTATCATGTAATCTGAAATTAAATTTTAATTACTATTTTCATGAAATATTTTTAAAATAACTAATTTAAATAATAAACAAAGTTAAGAATAAATATAACATTACACTTCACTAAAAAAAATAGAAAATAAAATAAATATCATTATACAATTTATGCCCACGTTATTAATACATTAATTTAATACATTTTTTCATTAAATTATTAATTTAGCCTACATTTATGCGTTAGAATGATATATATTTACAAAAATGACCACACCTAATTTCTTTATA
>PYAF01002934.1:1079577-1092060 GCA_007407185.1 Glycine tomentella | reverse complement strand
TATAATATAGAGAGAACTTACCTGATACTTAAAAAAATTCAACATATTTCTTCAGCAATAAAAATAATTTAAAATTAGAACAAACATTAAAAATATCATAATATGATACTATTATAGTAATTAAAAATAAAAAATAATTCATTACATAAAAAACACCTACATATTCGAGAGACACATATAAGTAAAAAATTTGTGTATTTTATCTTTAGAGGATATTTTTACATTCATCATTGTATCACAACTGATTTAAAATTAACGAAATGAAAAAAGTAGAATAATCATGGATTACATGAAATTGA
Organism: Glycine tomentella; assembly: GCA_007407185.1. NCBI lineage: Eukaryota > Viridiplantae > Streptophyta > Magnoliopsida > Fabales > Fabaceae > Glycine > Glycine tomentella. Next base: position 1,091,761 of record PYAF01002934.1, on the reverse strand, counting down.
TTATATATTTTTAGTGATAATTTTAAGGTATATAAAAATAAAATCATATGCATTAAAAAGAAAACGTAAAATTTCAAATTCTAAAATTTGAAATAACATTTTTAACTCCATTTAATTGTATGTAGATGTTTTTAAGGAATTGTCATTAATTCCTAATAAAAAAACTTTTGTCAACTTATTAATTTTGGTTTGATTCATTTTCTTCCAATCAATTAAAGCCATTCTTTTTTTAACATCATTATTGCAAACTTCTTTTTTTCAAAACTACCCTCACTTACTTCCTTTTATTTATATAAATATAAAGATTATTTTTTAACAGCAAAGAAAAATTTATGACATCATCACCACCCCTTTGTTTCGACAATCAACACCATTGTTATTGTTTAAGCCGATATTCTCCAAATTGCCCAAACACCAATGTTCCTTGGTCTGACTAAGAGACACAAACCATCCAATTAAAACATCTTTTTACACTCCTAACCACCCTTGTATCAATTACTATTACTAATTTACAATTTTCAAAAAAGTCAAGGACGGGTAACCCCCCCCCCCCAACATGTAATACATTCATCCCTAGATGGATGATACATGTGGTCAATATAAAAAAAAATATTGGAAAACTTTTTTTTGCCATTTTCAAGAAAATACTCAACCCATTAATCATCTTCTGTGGCAACACTAACTCATCCTCTTCATCAAACACAACATGCCTTACACAACAAAAACATAGGTTATCCTCAAAATGTTAACTTTAACTTTTATTCCAACAATGGGCAACAACTTGGTTTTCTTGAATAACCTTATTTCATTCCATTTTCATATGATCAAAACATTTAATTCCAAAATGTTCCATCATTTTCCCAAGTGAATCAGTATTCTCTATAAGACAAAGATGTATAAATTATACTATTGTGGCTCCTAATTTGGCATCATAAGGGACAACAAGGGAACATTCTATTCCTAGTGAAGGGACACAAAGGAGATTGATTCATTTTGGAGAAATGAAGGCACAATATGAGTCCCTTAATTATGAACAAATTGTTCCTTTATTGTCTCTTCTGACAACAAATTAGGAGTCACATGAATAAAATTTATACTCCTTAATTTGCCTTATATAGGAGACTAATTCACTTGGGAAAATGAAGGCACATTTTGAAATTGCATGTTTTGATCATTTGAGAATGAAACTAAATAAGGTTGTCCAGAAAAGTCAAGGTCTTGCCTACTGTTGTAAGGGAAGTTAAAGTTAAAACATTTTGAGGATAACAAGATTTGTTGTGTTTGATGATGAGGATAAGTTAGTGTTGTTAGTTGTGGCGATTTATGGGTTTGTGTGTTTTCTTGAAAATATCACAAAAAAGTTTACCATTCCCTGAGGTAGTGGAGAATGAAGCAAATAAGGAATGTCATTTGGAAGTGTGCCCCAATGAAGCGCATGCGAGCAAAACTCATCATTAAGTTATGGACTAAAGAGAGAAAGTCACATGGTCATGGTGGATAACCATAACCAAACAACTTGATGGGATCAAAGATTTGGGTACTATGTTGGGGAACTAGAGGCACATAAAATATAAACATGTGGTATTTTCATGACTTTGGTGAAGGGTGAAAAATGGTGATTGTCACCATTAACTTATGAACAGAGGGCAAAGAGAATAAAGAGGCGATTGTACAGGACAGAGAAAGATGACATATTACCAATTTTTAAAATACTTAGTAACATACTAAAAATAAATATATAATTATATTAAAGTTGAGAAAGATGATTAATTAATTTTTAATTGAACAAAACTTCTCTCTAAAACTATAAAGTCTATTGAAATTTATTATGATTTGTTGTTTCTTCAAATAATATCGATGATACAATATCAATATGAATAATATATATATATATATATATATATATAATTATTTAAATCCAAGTGTTAATTTTCATTATTTTTGCTATTATGTTAACTTGTACTTGATTTTTATGTGTTTATAATTAATATTTTTTAACATGTATTTATTTTAAGAATTAAAATTTACTTTAAATTTGTTGGAATAGTTTGTGTTTTATTAAATATATATAATTTTTAATAATGATTATTTATCATTATGAACAAAATATTATTATTATTATTATTATTAGTTCTTTAATTTCAATTTCATTAGCTTCTACTTTTAAAGCTAGTTACATATAAGAATTATTATATGTTTCACACTTTACATATTTTAATTTAATTATTATGATTATTAATCAATAAGAATTAAGTGAAAAAACATTTATATCTTAAAGACAATCAAAACTCCTAATTATTTTGATTATAATGCCACATTGTTAAGTCAAAAGACATTTATGTCTTAAAAACCAATCCAAACTCTTAATTATTTTGATTAAATGCAGAAAAATACAAATAGTAAAAGTTGTGTATGATATGTTATCAGATTATGATTTGTATTTATGTGTGTGTATTTTCAGATGATGCATTCATAAAACGATTTGGTATAACAGTTAAGTAGTGCATTTAAGACTTTTATTTAATACTCTGTGTCTGATATTCTTTCATGCAAAAAGCATTATCCTTGGATCTACCAAAGTCCTATGAAGAATAAATGAAATCCAAAGTCTGAAAGACACTGATTCTCATCAAAAGGTGTGTTCTGTTATTGTAGATCTACTATGAGGAAAAAGAGTGACTTCCTTGCTAGAGTACAAGACACGTAAGCCTATTAGCATGAACTTTTTCATGAAGACAAGATGTACTTTTAATGCAAGCATTAAATGCTCCAATAGACTAAAGACTTCGTATGAAGAGTAAAGTGAAGAATCCAACCGTTGTGAGCAAACAAATACTTGGAGATGAAAGTTATATATAAAAGAAGTTGTGAAGAAACAAGACACGAATAATCTAAGCAAACATATTCTTTCATTCTTTCTTGTAAATTTTTATGTAAAACTTTGTAAAAATATTAAGCTTTCAAAACACTTTTGTATACCTTGAGAGAAAATATTAAAAGTGTTGAATGATATACTCATTTGTAAGACGATCACAATTTTAGTCAGGATGCAAGCTTTCAAAAAATCTTGTTGATTTGTGTTAGAGAGTGGTTTAGTAGGACAAAGAATACTGGATTGAAGTTAAGCCTGAAGTAGAACTTGCAAGTGTAAGGATCAGGAGTAATCGTGAAAAATACTTTTAACTTTGATAAGTTAGTGAAAACTTGATGGATTACCAAAAAAATAAATGTAGTATCAAGTTTGAGATGAACCATATAATTCTCTGTGTGCTTTTATCTATTACATTAATTGACAAATCGTCGAATATTTTTTTAGACCTTATATCTTGTTTTATTTACAAATAATTTTTTTTTCTCATTATCTGATAAAGTTTAATCTCTAATTGTTTTTAGGTCTACCTGCGATAAACATATTTCAGTATTAAAAAATTTAAATTTTTAAAAATACTATTCAATTCCCTTTCTTGTGTTATTTGATTCTACACACATGTGCATCAAGATCTTTCATCTTTTTTTGCTTTAACGATATATTCCAATTTGAGATATTGAGACATTTTTTATGGGTCTCATAATGGATCTCACTTAAATATATTTATGAATTATTTTTAAATTTAATTTAAGTAATTAATTATAAATATTTTAATAATAAAATAACTAATATTAAAAAATAGAAATATTAATAATTATTTTTTTATATTTATGACAACCTCCATCTCGTGTGTTTTTAATTGTATTTTATTTTTAATTTTTGTTGTAGTTGTTGTTGTTTGGATCTGTTGTGTTTGGTTTCGATTTGTTGTTGGGAGAGACAATAAAAAATATATATTTTGTTGTTGGTACAAATTTCAAGTGTTATTGTGGAAAATTCCATCCTGAAGTTTTTGAATCCTCTAATGATAGATTTTGTTTAGACTAAATTTTGAGTTAAAAATCTCACCTCAAGATTCATTATCAAAGATGTTCTAAATTTGTGAAATTGGCTGAGTACACGAGGGAACAATATATTTACTTATCAGAATACCACCACTGATGATTTGGTATACTTGACACTGAATGAACAAATTTAAATCTTTGTCAATGATCTCTACCGACACCACACTTGCTTTTCAGCTAATCGTGTCATTATCTGCTCGCAATAGCATGCATATGATGGAGAGGTCAGTGTATTATTGAAATTCATGTCTTTGACAACACCCAATACAAGTGTTGGTGTCATTAATTTTAGCAATTTCATAGAATACAACTAGGCCAGGTTTCGATGTGATTTTGTGAATATGACACTAGACCATGTTTTGATGCTATTAATTTCGGCAATTTCATCAAGGACAAATGTATGGGGAATTTAAAAATTAGGAACGTGATGAAATTCATATAACTTTATCCTCTAGATAGCTTTATATGTTTGAAAATAATGGAACGATACAAATTTTTGAATTCACAATGGCCTTATAAAGATGTATTACTAGAAACTTGGTTTACCAACATGAAATAATGGTCTTAAGATGGTTTGATAATGTAAAAAGATCCACGTGAACTGAGAATGGATCAACAAGGGTGGATTGTACTTATAAAATACTCAGACATTAAAGTTAGTCTCATAGTCAAGAGAAGTGTAGGTTTAAAAGATGAACATATATTACCTGTGCAGTTTCATTAAATTTCAGAAAGAGAAGGAAAGAATAATTTTATAGAAATGTCACTGAAGCATTTTTTTACTATTAGCAACACATATATTTAGTAACACGACAAGGTACCAGAAGAACCAACATAACAAAATGTGATTACATAATATCAGTGGTCACCAGGGTTAGATATTATTTCAGCCACATTCATTAGCCCAAATAAACACTGAAGCATGTTAGTAAGCTGGGAAGAAGTGTATTCTTTTAACACTACAAAAATCCAAAAAATAGTATATGTTTTTTAAAAATAAAAATAAAAATTTATAATATAATAATGATAAATAGAATTTATCATATGTCACATTTCTGTTTTATACTTTAATAATCAATTATTAGACATTTTTTCATTCAAAAGATATTGTGGTTAATAAGGTTAATTAATATCACTTCATATTATTAATTATATTTTTGCATGTTAAAAATAATTACTTTTATAGTGTTTCTTTAATATTACAATTTCATTAATCAAATATTGTAAAAGGAAAAATATTTATTACTATCGTATATAATTTTACTTTTCTCCAACGATAATTATACACCATCCATGAGCATGATTCTAGCTTCTTTGGTTTAACGATAGGAATGACCAAACTTAAATTTAGACCTGATCAAATTTGATTATGACCTTGACCAAATATGTTTGATATTTTCCTGTGTTAATGTGATTTAGTAAGCGTTTGGTTACAATTTTTTAACGAATGTATTCACATGTTTCCATGCCCAAATTATGAAATTGACGAAAAAACTAGTTCTAATTGCTTTTGCTGGATGTATGTTAGATTTGTAGGACACAGAAACAAACACACTATTAGTGGAGCAAATTTAAGCCTGTATATGTTGCTTTCAATAATTTTTGTGTTAGACTAACAAAATTATAATAATTTTTTCTAAATTAATTTTATAATAAAAATATTTAAACATAAATTATATCACTTTAAAATTAATTTTAACCAAAATAAATATTGCAAAATAAATTTTATTAAAACTCATTTAAATACATACTTAATCTCTCACCTAGTGAATTAAAAATACCATAAACTCTGATTAAGGAAAATAAATATCTTAAAAGGAAAGAAAGAAAGTGAAATTCTGAAAACAACATAAATAAGAGGAGTGTTTTCTATTTAAAAACAGTGGCCCAGGTCCATTGATTTTTCTTTTGGTAGAGTTCTCTTTAGGTTTTCCTCTTCTTTTATATATATATATATATATATATATATATATATATATATATAAAATTAAACTCTTTATGTTTTCTAAACCAACGTTACCTAGCTAACGGTCTCGGGTCTTCAGTCTTGACAGACAAAAAACATTAAAAAACCAAAGTACATTTTGGAAGCTTCAACACTTCACTTCGAGTTCGTTTTTTTAATTTTTTTTAAGCCAGTTTAATTTCAAAATACTACATTTTACAAGGTTAAAAATTATAAAAAATATGATTTTTAATATTATTTTTATAAAATCAACAAACTTATTATACATAATATTTTTTTATTACTAGATGATAACTTAAAACTGTAGATAAAATATTTTCTCTTTCATAATTTACAACATAAATTTTTATTGATGAGAAAGAAGATAAGTAAATTGTGAAATAAAAAGAAAAAAGAAAAATATAATTTTTACTTTCAAAAGTTAAAAACCAAAATTTTCATTTATTTCTAATAAAATCAAATAAAAGTAAATGCATCGATATTTTTTTCCTTCTCTATTTTCTTTGTCATCTTCTAACCGTAACGTTAACATTTTCTTCCAAAAACCTTGTCAGGTTCCCCATCTGGATTCTGGACTCTGAACAACAAGACTTTTAAGAAAGGAAAAAAAAAAACATATAATAGTTCCATTATTATATTATTAATAAAATATATTATCAATAATTACTGCTCAGTGCATACTATACTTTTTTTAGGAGACACTATACTTTTATTATTATACCATGCCACTATATATCATATTTTATTTGACCAAAGTTATTTATTTACTAATATTAAGATTTTCTGAGAATGGATGTTGGGATAAATGTTTGTGTCTATGATCTCAGGTTACAGGTGTCGGTGGTAGTGTACTAGTTGTCGTGCCGTTGTCCTTTTCCTCTTCTTAAAAGCCTTTCATTTTCTCTCTAATTCATTTACAGCTATTAGTATTACACTATACACACATTGCCATTATTATGATATATTGATATTATCATTATCATCACTCACAATACAATCTGACAAAAACAAAACACTTCAACCTTTCTCGGGGGAGAGAGAGCTATCCATTGTTTTCATCTCCTTTTTCTTTTCTCTCTCATTCAGTTCTTGATCTGAGTCTCTCTCTCTCTCTCTCTCTCTCTCTATTTATTTGTCATTTTGGTGAAGTGGGGCGTTTGGTTTTGTCATTTGGGTGGTATAAAGTTTGGAGATGTTTGTGTTATTTGGCTTCATTGCGTGAAAATTCATCTGGTGTTGTTCGGATTCTCTTTGATCTGTCTGTTTTCAGCGGAAACTGGTGGAAAATATTGGTTTTTTGAGGTGGGTTTTGTGTGCATATGAAGTTTTATTGCATGGTCTTTGTTTGTGAAGTAGATAGTGGATATCTGTTCACTGTTTTGATCATGCGAGAATCTCAAAGAAATTGAACTTTTTCTTTGTTTTTTTTTATTGTTGTTGGTAATGGGAAATGTGCTTTGCTTTCTCAGCCATGTACATAAAGGAGACTTCATTGTTTAGAATCTGTCACCCTTTTCATTTTCTCTCAGCCTTTTCTCATCTACCTAACAAAATTTGAGATCAGAAGTTCTTTTTCTTGTTTCCACTTTGCAAACTGATTAGAATGGTTGTTAAAAATTATTCTTGTTGTGTGTGTGATTATAGCTTCAATTTGAGATCACGACTTTATGTTTTTTGTCTTCAATTTGCAAACTGTTGAGAATGCTTGTTAAAAACTAGAATTTTTTTTCTTTTCTTTTGTGATAATAGCTTCATTATCTACAGATTAAAGAATAAGGGAGTCTTCCAAATTGATCTTCTCAGCTATTAGAAAGTGTTGAAAGTGGTGAGTGTGGCTTGAGCTACTACTACTACCTTTTGGTCCCTTATTGAGAAGAGATAAGTAGAGAGGGTCCTATGGAGTCGGATGGGGAAGCTGGAGTGAGTATATATAAATAAGTTTTCTGTTTGATTTCTTCCAATGTTTTGTGATGTTGTTGGGTGTGAAATGGTTGTTGGTTGATGCCTGATGATGTTTTTTTAATGCCATTTCCATTGTTCAGGCAAAGCCAGTGACAGCATTGGGTGCCCAAGTGTGCCAGATTTGTGGTGATGGTGTTGGGAAGACTGTGGATGGCGAACCGTTCGTTGCGTGCGACGTTTGTGCTTTCCCTGTCTGCAGGCCTTGCTATGAGTATGAAAGGAAGGATGGGAATCAGTCTTGCCCCCAGTGCAAAACCCGTTACAAGAGGCACAAGGGTAAGTGAAGCTAACCTAGACTGTGTTATATGTCTTGTGTTAAATTTCACTCATACAGTGCAACTGGGGAAGCTGCAAATGACTATAGCAATCGATTCAAAATTTGAATGTTAATGAATTGGGTAGCATGTGATTTGAAATATAACTGTGGGTACAGGCAAACTCAGTAGATTAGACTAAACAAAGCATGTAACCTTAGTACACTCTAGGAGTGAACTAGTGAGACAGTTTTGGTTACATGTTGACCACACTCATACTGTCACTATTTACTACCCTGGGGGGTATTACCATTTTCTTCAAGCCAAATCTGTGAGTGGATGTATAGTATATTGAAGATTACATTTTTTGATTTGTGCATTGTTAACTTTTCCAAAAATATTTAAATTATCCCTGTGATTGTAGTTCCCTGATCAAGTGGACTTGCATTGTTGTTTTCTATTTTGCAAAATGTTAGTGGGGTTTGGAAGGGACTGGATTCTTGGTTGTTAACTTATTCTAGGCTCTTTTTGTTTTTTCCACATATAGTGCAAATGAAACTTCAATAGATAACCATAAAATGCTTAGATTAAGAATTCTGTTTTCCCTTCTGTTTGCTTTAGTCATGAGGATTTTATAGTTGCAAGATATATGCTATTCTTGCACGGTACACTACTTAAAAATTTTCACGATTTCACTCCTTCTGTTTTGTTCTGCAATCTATGGTCAATATTTAAAGAACTTCTACTTTCTGACTCTATATAGTGATCAAACTACTATTTAAATGATTCCAGGAAGTCCTGCAATTCTTGGAGACATGGAAGAGGATGGTGCTCCTGCTGCTGATGGTTCCAGCGACTTCAATTATGATTCAGAAAATCAAAATCAAAACCAAAAGCAGAAGATTTCAGAGCGCTTGTTGAGCTGGCAATTGACATACTCACGTGGAGAGGAGGTTGGTGCTCCAAATTATGATAAGGATGTTTCTCACAACCGCATTCCTCTGCTGACCAGTGGACAAGAGGTCATTCAGTTAGCTTCCTACATGATAGTCTATATAGTCTTTTCCAACTTTTGCCTTCAATTCTGAGTCTCTGATGAAATTTGGCATATCTTTTATTTCAGGTATCTGGAGAGTTGTCTGCAGCCTCACCCGAGAGGCTCTCAATGGCATCTCCTGCAGTTGGTAGTGCAACGCATGTCCATAATATTCCATATTCATCTGACATTAATCAATCTCGTATCTCTCTGCTCCTTCTCACTATGCACATTCTCATCCATTGTGATATTTGCCTGCTACTTTTCTTTATCTATCTATCTGGTTGTGATTTGAAGTACTTGGTTATATTCTTGTGCAGCAAATATCAGGGCCGGGGATCCAGGATTGGGTAATGTTGCATGGAAAGAAAGAGTTGATGGCTGGAAGATGAAGCAAGAAAAGAATGTTGTTCCAATGAGCACAGGCCAGGCTGCTTCTGAAAGAGGAGCTGGAGATATTGATGCTAGTACTGATGTGCTTGTGGATGATTCCTTGTTGTGAGTATTTACTTTATTTATTTGTAAGAATCATTGCTGCTCTAGTTCTGTTGTAAGCGTTTTTACTCATTCTCTACCAATATCAAGTGCATATTTTTAATGTCATGTATGCTTTATTATACCATATTTACTGTTATTCTATTCTTCAGTTAACAATATGATATGATAATATATCATGAGATTCGTGACTGATACCAAGGAAAGGTTTGCTAATTAACACTGTTGTAAAATACTAATTTTAGTTTTCTTCTGTTGAATAGAAAAACCTTTTGAGTAAGTCTCTTGTATGTGAGCATAGTCTTCGTTTTATGCAGGAATGATGAAGCTCGACAGCCTCTTTCCAGGAAGGTTTCTATTCCATCATCTAGGATAAATCCATATCGTATGGTCATTATGCTGCGGCTGGTTATCCTTTGCATTTTCTTGCATTATCGGATAACGAATCCTGTGCCCAATGCATATCCATTGTGGTTGGTATCAGTTATATGTGAGATTTGGTTTGCCATGTCTTGGATATTGGATCAATTCCCCAAGTGGCTTCCTGTAAACCGTGAAACATATCTCGACAGGCTTGCACTAAGGTAGGGCCTTACTGAACTTCACCATTCTTCTGCACCAGGAAATCATGACATATGGCATGTAGTTTTTATTTTTCAATCTGATATTCTTTTGATATCAAAATCATGTGAGTTTCAGGTATGATCGAGAAGGAGAACCATCGCAACTAGCTGCTGTTGACATTTTCGTCAGTACTGTTGACCCATTAAAGGAGCCCCCACTTGTGACTGCCAATACCGTACTATCTATTCTTGCAGTTGACTATCCAGTGGATAAGGTCTCCTGCTATGTGTCTGATGATGGTGCTGCTATGTTGACATTTGAAGCACTTGCCGAGACATCAGAATTTGCAAGGAAATGGGTTCCTTTTAGCAAGAAGTATAGCATTGAACCCCGTGCACCTGAGTGGTATTTTGCTCAAAAGATTGACTACTTGAAAGATAAGGTTCATCCATCATTTGTCAAGGATCGTAGAGCAATGAAGGTAATATAGATTTAGTTACAAATGAATTATTCTGCTGGCTAGGCATGCATTTCCGCTAATTGCATGAGTTTTGGATTTCATAAGGGCATCTTTTAATATTATTTCCCATTTATGTTTCACAGAGAGAATATGAGGAGTTTAAAGTTCGTGTGAATGGACTTGTTGCAAAGGCACAGAAAGTTCCTGAAGAAGGATGGGTGATGCAAGATGGTACCCCGTGGCCTGGAAATAACACCAGAGACCATCCAGGAATGATTCAGGTTGGTCGAATTCTTTACAAACTGTTGGTCATTTATTAGCTTTGGAATCATTTCTCAAATTTTTCTTAATTTATAGACTATAGAGTACGTGTTACAATTTGAGAGTATTGAAATCATGAGTGTAACCAATTGTTTCTACATTTTACCCTTGTGGAATATATTTATGTAAATTTCTTTCTGTTGCTAATTACACAAGCAAGTCATTCACTAAGATTACATTTTATATCTGTAGGTTTTCTTGGGCCAAAGTGGAGGACTTGACACTGAGGGTAATGAACTTCCACGTTTAGTCTATGTTTCTCGTGAAAAGCGTCCAGGGTTCCAACATCATAAGAAAGCTGGTGCCATGAATGCACTTGTGAGTATCATTAACCATATAAAATGTGAAAGCTACTTATGTCCACGCATTTTCCCAAATATAACCATCTTACTGGTTGTGATTTATATAACTTGCAGGTTCGAGTATCTGCAGTCCTTACCAATGGACCTTTCTTATTGAATCTTGATTGTGATCACTACATAAACAACAGCAAGGCCTTGAGGGAAGCTATGTGCTTTATGATGGATCCAAACCTTGGTAAACATGTTTGCTATGTCCAGTTTCCACAGAGGTTTGATGGTATTGATAGGAATGATCGATATGCTAATCGTAATACAGTTTTCTTTGATGTAAGTATCTTATGCCATGTTCATCTGATTCCTGTTACTGTTTTTTGATTCTTGTGGCCTTTATGAGATTTAACCTGTTTGATACATTTTTGTTCTTGACCCTTGTGGAACAGATAAACTTGAGAGGTTTGGATGGCATTCAAGGTCCTGTTTATGTGGGTACTGGATGTGTCTTCAATAGGACAGCTTTATATGGTTATGAACCTCCTCTTAAACCCAAGCACAAAAAGCCTGGGTTGTTATCATCACTCTGTGGTGGAAATCGGAAGAGTTCAAAATATAGCAAGAAAGGAACAGACAAGAAAAAATCTAGCAAGCATGTTGACCCAACTGTGCCTATTTTTAATCTAGAGGATATAGAAGAAGGAGTAGAAGGCACGTCTGTTGTTTTTTTTTAAAAAAGTTGGCTTCTGCCTTCTGTTTTCATTGCATTGCTTGGCCAACCATTCAAATTATTTTCCATCGAATGTGTACAATTTTTGTGCTTTTAAAACAACTCTTTGGGGGTATTTGTTTAGCAATTAATTTAGTTGCTTCCAATTAATTAGACCTTTACTTCTAATA
>PYAF01002934.1:1059901-1079477 GCA_007407185.1 Glycine tomentella | reverse complement strand
ATCACTACTTATGTCACAAATGAGTCTTGAGAAAAGGTTTGGTCAGTCTGCTGTCTTTGTTGCCTCTACGCTTATGGAGAATGGTGGTGTTCCTCAGTCTGCTACTCCAGAAACTCTTCTTAAGGAGGCTATTCATGTTATCAGCTGTGGTTATGAGGATAAAACTGATTGGGGAAGTGAGGTGCGGTGTCATCTTATGCTTAATGTCCCTTGATTTTGATATTTGTTCCCAAGTTGCATTCTAATCCTATCAATTGAGCATATTATTGCCTTCAAATTAATCCAATACAGAATACAGATCCAACAAATTGAACTATAAAGTAGGCAAAAATTTCTGTTAATGCTTGTTTTACATGAAGGCACCAAATGGACCCTTTTATGATTCGAGTCAGTTGTTTAACAATATAATTATCTTGAAAAGATAATTCACTGTTTGTCCTGTTTCACAGATAGGATGGATTTATGGTTCTGTCACAGAAGATATTCTTACCGGATTTAAGATGCATGCCCGTGGTTGGCGGTCTATATACTGCATGCCTAAGCGCCCAGCATTTAAAGGTTCTGCTCCCATCAATCTTTCAGATCGTCTAAACCAAGTGCTTCGATGGGCTTTAGGTTCCGTGGAAATTCTCTTTAGCCGACACTGTCCCATCTGGTATGGTTATGGTGGAAGGTTGAAGTGGCTTGAAAGGTTTGCATATGTGAACACCACAATCTATCCAGTCACTGCCATTCCCCTACTCATTTATTGTATCTTGCCTGCTGTCTGTCTGCTAACTAACAAGTTCATTATTCCACAGGTTTGTTATTTCTTCATAGACATCGTAAAGCATTAATCAGTTTTCATTTATAATAAATGATAGGTAGTGTCACTGGATGAATAAATCATGAATTTGTACATCAAAATGATGTTTCAATATTAAAAGTGATTTTTTTCCTTGGAAGAATACATTACAATTTAGGATGTGAGAATTAACATACTTTCACCTTAGGATGATTAACCAATGCCAACTACAATTTAGGATATGCTAGTTGACATACTTCCAAGTTAGGATGATTAACTAAGCAAATGATTAAGCACATTAATGCATGGTTTAATACTTGACTCAGGTAATCATTCTTTTGGTTATTTCATCCAAAATTGTAATTCTCTTGTGTTCCTCCTAGAAACTACTTTCATAACTGTTAGAAAAATAGGAGCTTTTTAGATAATAAAGAGCATTTTTTAGTGTTGCTTCTCTTTCCTTCTATACTTTGTATAGCTAGGTTCACTGCATCTTAGGAAGTATTGATAACTAAATTGCTCTCGTAAATTTTAGTTGGAGATTGATTACCTTTGTAATACTTTGTGAATATAAATATAATAGATCATTCAGCGGAGTGGTGAAATACACTCAAACACATCCCAGAAAACCTTGTTTCTCAATTTGTCATGATAACCAAGCATGTGGGTTTGTCTTGTGGCGATACAGTATTCCAGCTTACTTTTACTACATTTGCAGATCAGTAACCTTGCAAGCATATGGTTCATCTCCCTCTTCCTTTCCATCTTTGCTACTGGAATCCTGGAGATGAGGTGGAGCGGCGTCGGAATCGATGAGTGGTGGAGGAACGAACAGTTTTGGGTCATCGGTGGTGTCTCGGCGCATCTCTTTGCCGTTTTCCAAGGCCTGCTCAAAGTGCTTGCTGGAATTGACACCAACTTTACCGTCACCTCCAAGGCCTCGGACGAAGACGGAGACTTTGCCGAGCTCTACATGTTCAAATGGACCACCCTTCTCATCCCCCCCACAACCCTTCTCATAATAAACATGATCGGGGTGGTTGCCGGCATCTCCTATGCCATCAATAGTGGCTACCAATCTTGGGGACCCCTCTTTGGTAAGCTTTTCTTTGCATTTTGGGTGATCGTCCATCTATACCCTTTCCTCAAAGGTCTCATGGGGCGCCAAAACAGAACACCAACCATTGTGGTGGTGTGGTCCATTCTTCTTGCATCCATTTTCTCACTCTTGTGGGTTAGAATTGATCCATTCACCACAAGGGTCACTGGTCCTGATGTTGAGGAGTGTGGCATTAACTGCTAGAAGACCAAAAGACAAGTTTAGATTATTGGGTTTTGAGTTGTAATTATAGTTATTGTTTTCTAGCTGTTATATTTTGGTCATGTGTCTTTTAAGTTATATGTGCAGTTTATAGAAGATGCATAAGAAAGCAAAGTAGAACTAAACTTTGTGGCATTGTTTTATTTGTAATACTAATACTAACGTGCCTCCAGTTTTCTGGAGTAGCTATGCATTATAAGCTATTCGGAGGTTCACATTTTGTATGTATACATCTCAGTGAGTGTTTCATGTGATTCGAAAACCGAGGACTTTTGCATTTATTTTGCACCTTATTGGTCTACTACTAAATTCTGAAAACACCGAGCTTATGAATCAATCAATTGGAATAAGGTTGGTTTTGCTATTTAGTTTATTAGTTTTGAGTTTGAATTTTGAGAATGTTGTCACATTAAAATACTTGATTCGAGATTTTTGTTGGTTGTAGAGAATTTATTTATCTCGAGTATGATTGCTTCATGTAGAATATACTTGTGTCGTAGTAAAAAAAAATATTAATTAAAAAAGAAGGCATTCCTTAAATAGCATGATGAACTTTTCCAGTTTAACTCTTGACTCAATCAATCAATCAATCTTTTGGTTATTCCATCCAAAATTGTAATTCTCGTGTTCCTCCTAGAAATTACTTCCATAACTGTTGGAAATAGGAGCTTTTTAGAAAACAAAGAACATATTTTAGTGTTGCTTGTCTTTCCTAGATACTTTGTATAGCTAGGTTCACTGCATCTTAGGAAGTATTGATAACTGAATAGCTCTCTTTTAAATTGTAGTTGGAGATTGATTATCTTTATAATACTTTTACTACGGTGTCTTATGGCGACATAATATTCCAAGTTGCTTTTACTATGCTTGCACATCAGTAACCTTGCAAGCATAATATGGTTCATCTCTCTTTCTTTCCATCTTTGTTACTGGGATCTTGGAGATGAGGTGGAGTGGTGGAGGAATGAACAGTTTTGGGGTATCGATGTTGTCTCGGCACACATCTCTTGGCCGTTTTCCAAGGCTTGCTCAAAGTTTTTGCTGGATATGAAGATGGAGACTTTGCTGAACTCTACATGTTCAAATGGACCACCCTTCTCATCCCTCCAACAACCCTTGTGATAATAAACTTGGTAGGGATGGTTGTTGGCATCTCCTATGCCATCAACAGTGGCTACCAATCTTGGGGACCCCTCTCGGTAAGCTTTTCTTTGCATTTTGGGTGATCATCCATCTATACCCTTTCCTCAAAGGTCTCATGGGACGGCAGAACAGAATACCAACCATTGTGGTGGTGTGGTCCTTTCTTCTTGCGTCCATAAGCTTTCTGTTGTGTAATTTATGTTTAAATGTTTTCATGATAGAATTAAGGAATAAAATTCAATATAATTTTGTTAATCCAATGCAAAAATTACTCAAATTAGCATCAACTCACTCAAGTTTACTTCACTAAATTACATTAACATGGAAGTGTCAAAGTCATAATCAAGTTTAATAAGCTCTAGACTCAAGTTTGGTGATTCAAAACGTGAAACAAAACGAAAAACACACGTATGTGAACTTCAGCATCTGCGTAATTTCTTGAAGCCGATTTGGTGTCTTTGTACAGTGAGATCTTCATGTGTTAGTGTTATGATGCAAGTTTTCAAGTGAAGGGATATATTAAATACGAGAGATGCTGGCAACATAACACATTCTTTGTTATAAATAAAAAAAAAAATGTGTGAATCTTATTTCTTGTTTAATAAGCTCTTCCATGATTTTGTTATTTTAAATAAATTTTAACTAATAATAAAATATATATTAGAAGAAGTGCCATAAATAATATTTTACTAGTATTTCTTATTGAATTCTAATGTTTAACTATAAACTGTTTACTAAGATCCAGTGATCTAGTTGTCAACTGTGAAGGTTAGTGGTTACAAGGCTATAAGTTGCACCCAACTGCAGACTAACATTTTTGCTATCTTATAATACTATTACATTGATTCAACCAAATTGCTCTTGGCCCTACCAGGCAAGAGCAAATACCAAAATATGCTTTCCCATCCCACCCTTCTCACCCCACCCAAAATATCCCCTCTTTTCCTTTCTTCATTTCATTTATTTTTATCTTTTTTTCTTTCTTCATTCATTCACTTGTTTCTCTCTCTTCACTCACGGAGGTCTTTTGCTATTGATTTTTTTTTCTTTTTTTATAAACATAATGGTATCATGATTTATTTTTGTCCAACACAATCTTGATTCCATTTTTTTCTTCAGTTTTTTGGTTACACAATGGAATCATAACTCCATTATGATTACATTTTTTCCCAAAAAAATATATAACAAAAGTTGGATTCTGTTGCACAATGTATCGTGGATTATCATTTTCACTATACATTTTTTAAGAAAAATAAAATGCACAACGGATTTGTGATTACATTATATAACGAAAACATACTTTTGTTGTACATGTTGTATTGACCTCCTCCCTCGTGATTCCATTGTGCATTTTTTCCACAATCTCATGCCAACGAAATCACAATTTTACTGTACTAGTGGAAGTGTAAAAAAAATACAACAAAATCACGATTTCGTTTTTGTTATATAACATTTTTGCATTCCTCTAATACTGAAATGGTAATTTCTTTATGTATTTTAGAAAGGATAATTTTGAAATTTTTGAAGAGAGTAGGACCAATAACAACTCCCTACTCTTATTGGACCGAAGCTATATATCTTTCACACATATAAAGACCTCGCATTATTTTGGGATGTGTTTGCAAAAAAAGGGTGTCAATTCGGGCCATCCTATTTGGGTTAGCCGAGTGCTGTTTATTCACAGTAACATTTGGACAACTATATTGCTGTGTTGGCCATCAGAAATTGAATTTCACAGTTTGCCATCTTGCTTTTTCTTCTATACAGATTGAGTCACGAACAAGCATGCTAAAACTTAAGATAAATTTTGATAGATACATATCAATTAGATAATAGTAGTAACTAATAACTATGAGGTCTATATTCCCAAACAGGTTAGAGTTCAAGTTATATTACGTATAAAAAGTCATAGCAGGCTCTGGGTTTTTTGTCCCATTTGAACTGAACAGGTTTGGAACTACTTGGATTCGTTGTGTAGCCAAAAGGCCACTATATCCCATGTGGTACGTGATGACACAGACAAATGCATATAATAACATTATCTATATGAATATTTAAATGTATAATCTCAATAAACCAAGAGCCTCCTAGAGATAACTAGCTAGACAAATCTATTCAATTTCCTATGAAATATATGCTACACTTTTGATAAACTATTACCTTTCAATTATGATCCTAAGACAAATCTATTGAGTTTCCAATGAAAGATATTCTCAGAGATCACTAGCTAGACAAAAGTACTCCAGTCAGATTAGGTTGATTCTATATACATGTAATTGGTCAATTAGGAAAATCTTTTAAATTAAAAAATTTGAGTAAATTACGCTTATTTTCTGAGATTTATTTTATTACACTGATATTTCTTTATTTTTCACATTATTTTAAGACTTCTAGGAAAGAAATGATGTAACATTTTTTACACCTAAAAGAATTGGTGTAACAATTTACATTTAATTAAGAGGGAAGGTCGGTGTAACAAGAATTAAAAAATAGGATTTTATGTAGGTTTAAAAATAAAAAAAGATATCGAGTATAATAAAGAGAAACTTCAAAGAATTTGTGCAATTTACTTAAAAAAATTATATAATGTTGTGGATAGAATTAACTTTTGAAACATAATGAGAGAGTTGTCTTTTCTTAAAGAACAACACTTGAACACACAAACAAATTAAGCTGTTGCATATAGGTAGATATGATCTTCAATCTTCCAGAAACATCGATGGATCATGGCTAGGGTAACACCATGTGAAATGACACGTGTCATGCAGCAATTTCATGCACTGCATGCGCTTCCGTTACGTGTCCTTGAAATGAAGCCAATGGATCATCATCATTCTCATCAAAACCTTACTACCATCACACGTCAGTGTTACACGTGGCAAAATGTGCGAACGGGAGCTAGCAGCGCACAGTAAGAGTTGGACGCGTGGCACCATGGAATAATTCTCACATATTCAATCTTCTTCCTCCTTTATATATATGAACCAGCATAATGAAAATCCAAACTAAAAAGTGTTAAAGCTTGAAAAATTGTTGAAAACTACACCAAGGTGAGTGAAGATATTCATAATTTCCAAGGGAATTAATATCTCCATAAAAAGGACAGTGACAAAAATTAATGGCTGCCACCGAGGAACCAATTCTCTCTAGGATTGACCGTTTGGATAATATGGTAAGTGCACCATCTTTAGAAGCTTTATTTTGCTTAGCTTTATCTGCATGATAATTAATATGGTTATGCAATTCTTCTTTGAAGAGTATAACTGTGTAATATACTCTAGCTCTAGCATTTTTTAAGCACACATTCGCTCATACAGTTGGAATTCATGCATGTAGAATAAATAAGTAAACATGATTTCAGTTCAATAATTTTTTAAAAAAATAGAGTATTAGGTCGTGTGATTTTATTCTTTTATATTAGAAGTTGAAAGTGAATTTTAAATACGTTAGTTTCTTAAAGTCACTTCTTAACTCCCAAGCAAGGTAAAGGAGGAAAAAAGACTAAAAGGGTGGATTTAGACAAAAGGTATTGATATTTTTAAATAGAGAAAAAATAGAATGAGACAGTTATTCTCATTATATATGAACAGTCTAGAGGAGAAGATGCTTATGCAATTATGATTCAAAGTAAATTACTTTTTGAAAGTTTGGTTTACCAAATTTTAGTATGGAGTTACACAATTTTGTCTAAATTAATATCTTTAATTAGCTACGGAAGACAGATACTTAAACTTATTTCGTCAAATATTACGAACAATTTACATTGATGCACGCACTAGGTTTGTATCATTGTACATTAGAAACAAGTTGTTGTTTTTATTATGAAATTTAGCATTGCAAGGCTTTTTTCTAATGGATTATACAACAACTTCATCGTTGTGTTTTAGTGCACTGAAAAGCACCATGTTTTTTTTTTTTTTTTAAAAGGGAATTATATAGTACAAGTTAATTTCACGTTGGGCCATATTCCTTGAATGAAATAGAAGTTTTGATATGCTTTTCATTTTCATTTTTTAAATAAAAATACTTCAGTTGAGGCAATTGGAAGTAATTAGAGGGTGCAATCCATCTCCAAAGAGCTCGTGTGCATCTACTCCAACAAGTGGAAGTGATGGACACGTGTCATCCACTGATTGCTCCCCAAAGAGTTTAGAGAAGCACTGCCGTCCGATTGAATTCGTGATGATGGAGACCGAAGTCAAGGGAACGATGATAGAGAGGCTCAACCAAGTGGAGGATCGAATGCTAAAGGTATCGCAACGTGGAACGCTATTGACCGTTTGATCTTGGCTTGTATGGACGTGGTGATAGCATGACTATTCTAAATTAAATTTTTACGTACACTTCATTTTATACTTCTTTTCTACTTTTTGTTATATTTTTCTTTCTGTATGTCTTTCTTTTTCTTTTGGGGTTTTTGCATTTTATAATGTGTTGTATGAAAGCTTTGTTTGCAGCTGGAGGAAGAGTTGGTAGCAAAAAAGAAAGAGGAAGAGAAGAAATTGAATAGCCCGAAGAAAGGTTTTAAACAGCTTGTGAAGCAATGTGTAAAAGCTAGGGGAAAATATAGTACTAATAATAGACAAGCATGAATGGATTATATAACCATTTTAGCTGCTCCCCAACTGTGTCAATGTTTTCAATTTTAATGTACATTTATTGTTCCTTTTGTGGAAAGCTCAAGTAAAGATAGGTTATCATTTTCTAGTTCTGGTTTCCATTTGCTTGTTTATAGCATGACTAAAGTGATGATAATATAGAATTTTTTGTTTACAACTTTAGTCTGAAGGTGCGAATTTTAAATTTTTATTTTCCGGAATTATATAATTTATTACTTTAAGAAAATATCTGTTAATTATATACTATTTTAAGGAAAAACAAACAAAAGGGACTAGGTAGTTGTGATCCTTAGAGGTTAAAATGGCATATCTATTGTGCCTTCTTTATGTAAAATGTTATCACCGACTTTAATCATTCATTTGATTGCAGACAAAAAGAATTAGTCCACGCGGCCGGTAATTATTATTTAAACAATTAATATCTCGTGTTCCTTGAAAGCTCTTTGTCATAGGGTGTGAGATTGAGTTGTTTTTTTATAAAAAAAATATACGCAGGGTAGGAGATTCAGTACGAGGGGAAATTACTCCTTTTGTCTGCCTTAAATAGGATTATTTTATTTTAAAGTTAAGGTAGAATTATTAATTATAAAAGTTATTTTGTAGAGTGGGGGATTGAGGAGCTAATGGGAAGCTCTCCGATATTTTTGGCCATTGAACTTCGTTAATGTGTCTTTCTACGTAGTATCTCTTTTTCTCCGTATCTTTTAATTTAGTCGTGTTAAATGTCATTTTTGACTCGTTAATAATATTTTATAAGATTAATTTTCTGGCGGCCAAAACATGGTTAGCTAAGGTGATTTAATTATTGTAGTAAGCAATTTCTGGTTGTTTGATTCTCATCTTTTTGGAAAAGCACGAATGAGATCCTATAGAATACAGGAAAATATACGCGTGGATTTGTTTCCCCAATAAAGGTATGCTGACCATAGTCACAGAATATGGCAATAACATCTTTTAATCATTCAGCATTTTATGTATATCCAGCAACAGTAGCATTCAAAATCCCTTGCATCCATTGTTCAAAACAAAGCTTCTGCTTCCCTCGTGATGATGAGGTTGAAGATGGAGTCGGAGGGTTATGGAGAAAGAGGGAGAGACACGTGATTTGGGTCCAGTAAGATCGATCTAAAGGTAAAACAATTAAGACTTAAGTTTTAAATATGTCAATAAAAATAATTATTCAATAGTTTTTATAAAATAAAGAGGCTTCAAATGTTGACAAGAAGTTCATGTATGTTATAAAAAAAATCTATTATATCATTATGACATTTAAAGTAAAACATTTTTCTTAAATTTTGTTTTGGACTTATGATCATTGGGTCGATCCTAGGATTGAGTGTTCGTTGATGTTCTGTCACGTGCCACCGAGTTTAACGACCTCGGAGAAAATAATCATTTTCGTTCATCGTAAACCTCGACAATAGGTATTTTTCCAAACTAGATCTGGTTGAAGGAAAATGGAGAAGATATAGTGACCATGATTGGAAAGGGAGGAGAACGAAGTTGCATTTTGGGAGAGGAAGGAATGTGCTGCATGTTTACTCATTCTTAAAATAAAATAGGGAAAATGGTTGTTTTTAATCATTACTATGTCAAATTAATTATTTTAAAATTTAAATATTGACAAAAGACAGATATTATTACGGAAAATGAAAAAAAAGATTAAAATGAAAATTTTCTTTAAATATAAAGAATTAAAATAATATCTTTAAAATTTAATGTATTAAAATAAAATAACACTGAATTATAATAATGAACCAAAAGTAACATTTAGTAAAAAAATTGTCTTTCTCTTACTACCATTTAATCACATTGTCTGCAAATCCCTTGTTGTTGTAAGCGACACACGATCGTCCTCTTACCATGGGGAATCATTGGTCAATGGTGCATGGTGTTCAATGGTGGGGCGTCAACGAGGAGGTGTGATTTAGCGATGGAGATGTTGATTAGTTGACATTTCTTCTCCCTTTTTCTTTTCTGTTGATGTTGTAAGGTTTTCTAATTTTTGGTGTCGATGTGGAGTGTTGGACATGGTGGTTTGCCGGATTTGATGGCTTCCGACGGTGACACATGGTGGTTTGTGACAGAGAGAAGACGGGGAGGGGAAGAAGGGTAAATCAGAAAAAATAAGAATTAAAAAGAGAAGAAAAAAGTCTTAATTATCCATTTAGTTTTCAAATTATTTTAAAATATTCAATTTCATCCTTTTAAGTTTTTAAAATATTCAACTGATCCTCAAGTTTTCTAAAATGCACCAATTTGGTACATTTTGATCAAATAAGTTTTGTTTAGACGATTTTCAATTGTCATTATATTTATTATTATTTAAAAAAACAAATTTCCTCTTTTTGTCTTTCTTCAAACGACGGAGCGGTTCGCCTGGAATATCCATGGATGGTATCGTAGAGGTTCCTCTCTGGCAATGAATTCAACTAGGTTCGCTCCCAAGAATAACCATTTGTACGCTAAGGATAACTCTCATGCCATTTTCCTATAATTTAGCTCTCTTTGTTTTAATCATTCTCTTTTTTAGTTTCTTTTCTTCTATTTGCTATTGTCTCCCCCCTAATTTGATGTCATATTTTCAATCGAGGATTTAGTTGTTTTGTTAGGATGTGGTAATGGATGATAGTGTCACTCTATCATTTGAAGAAGAAGAAAGGAGAAATTGTTTTATTTTTTAAAAAATAATAATAAATTTAGTTACTATTAACACTATTCATAAACAAAAATTGTTGGATTTCGTAATCCTAAGAATATCAACTTAATTTAACCAAAATTATCAAATTGGTGTATATTAAAAAACTTGAGAATCAAATTGAATCTTTTAAAATAATTTGAAAATCAAATTGATAATTAAGATAAAAAAGAATGCTTAATTGTACTTTTTATCCCAACTTTAAATATTTGGCTAACTTTACTCTTTCTGAACGAATTAATTTGATGCATTTTACCTCCAATTTTTAAGAAACTTGCGAATTTTATTTTCTGTCATTATATCCTCAACAAAATTGTACTTTTGACCCCCTAATTTTTTAATTTTTTGGCAAATTTTATACCCA
Source organism: Glycine tomentella (assembly GCA_007407185.1). NCBI lineage: Eukaryota > Viridiplantae > Streptophyta > Magnoliopsida > Fabales > Fabaceae > Glycine > Glycine tomentella. The sequence continues at coordinate 1,068,548 of PYAF01002934.1, read as the reverse complement.
ACATTATTTTTTAGTGAATTTTACCTCAAACATTTTACTCTTTTGAAAAATTTTATCCTTGATTTTTGAGCTTACTAATAGATAAATGATAAAAATTAAAATTCGCAAGTTTCTTAAAAAGTTGTTGGTAAAATAAGCCAAACTAATTTGTTGAAGGTAAATTTGCCAAAAATAAAATAAAAAATTGAGAGTAAAAAAAGAGACACTTGTTATTTAGTGCTTTATGATTAGCTTACAGCCAAATCATCAATACCCTTCATTTAAATATTATTAAAACTTAATAGTCAAGAAATTTTTTTCATGTTTGATGATGAGGATGTGTTAGTGTTGCTTTGGTGGTGATTGATGGGTTGGGGTGTTTTCTTGAAAATGGCATAGAAAAAATTTCTATTCAATGAGGTAAGGAGGCTAGTAATCAAGCAAACAAGGAAGGCCATTAGGAAGCATGTCCTAACGAAGTGCGTGTGAGCAAAACTCATCATTCAATGATGGATTAAAGGGAGAAAGTTATATGATCATGGAGGATTGTCACAACCAAATAGTTTGAGGAGATCAAATTTTGGGTACTATATTGGGGAACTAGAGTCACAAAGAATACGAACATGTGATTTTTTCATGACTTTCATGAATGGTGAAAAATGGTGATTGTCGCCATTGATGTGAACAGAGAGAAACAGGCGAGGTATGAGTTGGATAAAATTAATGTTACATAATTATTTTTGAATATTTGATAGTAGAAAATAATTAGATATGTGTTTTTAAAATGAATTTAGAAATACTTTTAGATGTAAAAGAAAGAAGAAAAAAAAGTGTGTTTTGTTTGATATGTCATCTGTTCTCTTGTTTTTAATTTATCTCTTGGTTAGCTCCTTATTTGAAAAAATACAAAAAAAAAAAACTTATAAAAGCTTGAAAAGGGATAGAAGCTGCTCTGAATTGTGGGCTTGGTTTTCCTTGCTCGTCAACAGCCGAGTTGCACTTGGGCTTCTTGACCTGTAAAAGTTTTTAAATCAAGTATATAACTATCAAGACATTATGACTTATGAGGTTAGTAATTTTGAGATTCTTCTTTTTCTTCTATTCCCTTTTTGTCTTTCATCCTATATTTTTATTTTTTATTTTTTTTTGGATGCAAGAGGATAGAAGATGGTGAGAGATTTTGGCACCGAAATTTTCATAGGAAGAAGCGTCTACTACGCTGACGTACATATTATTTTTTAAGGAATAAGAAAGAAACTATTTATTTAGTCATTGAAAGTTGAATTAATAAGTAACACCAGTCATGCCTGCCATTAAATAATATATATATATATATATATTATTTTATTTTTGAAAATCATAATTTGTGTTAATTTAATTAGTGTTGGCTATGACCGACACTACTTTACATTAATGTCGAGACTGACGTTAAATGACTCAAGCTGTTTTTAGAAACTACTGTATGTAATAAATGTAAAGCTAAATGCTTAGTTGAATTCCAATTGAGAATCTAAACATATTTGACTTCAAAACGAATAGAACAGTCCAAGAAATCTATGGAACATGACTTTTACAACCTAATTTACGCGTGCTTTGTGGATATGGCTTAGCTCAGATACCATTGCCAAATATCCAAATATCAACCGGCGTGTCTCGATAGTTTTTTATGCAAAAGCAAATGTTTATGCCTATAATCGCAGTGCATGTACATGATGATGATGATGGTACTTGCACCCAATTTTTTTTTTTTTTGTTAACCTCTGATTATTAAGAGAAAGAGATTTTAATTAATTCAGATTTCGATTTATTTTTATCAAAAATTAAATTTAAAAAATATTCAAACACTTTAATCTTAATTTTGACATATTAATTATTTATACACTATCACTTGATTTTCTGCACCCAATTTTAGTGAATGATATCGTCTACTTGTATTTTCTTTTTATCTTTTTTTGGGGTTGCCAAAAGGGAAAAGAGATGAAGTGCACATCTTTCTTTACACGTAGAGTTCTATCATAATTAAGTTGAACGGGAAAAAACCCTTAACAGCTGTCGCGCAAAGTCTTGTGATTTTTACTTTACTTAGTTGAACAAATGGTGCTTTTCAAAATTAGAGATGATCCTAATTCATATAATGCATTATCTTTTCTTTTTCTTGGCCAAACCGTGACTAAAGCCGAGAATCCACAAAAGATAATACAACTATAGCTATTACCTGATTTGCCATGGTGAGTTTAGAGCCACATGTTCCAATGGCCAAAATGCAAAAGATTTATTTGAATATATATAAAAATAAAGGCAATATTTGTGTATGTGAGTGAATGGAATGATTTTGTGGTGGTGGAGAAAAGTGTGGTTAGATGCACTGGTAAAGGTCTGAACCTTGGAAACATTTTTTTTCAATCTTTATTATTAAGCCAGCTAACCTTCTTTTAACTAAATTTATTTTGAGTCTCAAATAATTCAAATAAACTAAATAAATTTACTTAAAAAGACAAAGCATATATTTTGTTCGGACCATCTTCGTTTGGACTAATTATTGATAGAAGTCTAACTCTCAAGAAAAGTTCTATAATTTTGTTTCCAATTGATTCTTCTAAAATACTGTCATGAGAAATTCTTACTCATGACCATTAAGATTGTTGGAGATTTATATGTAATTAAGAAATGGTGACATAATACCAATAATGCGACAACTAACATGTTGTCTAATATATATGTTGATATGACTTAATTATATTTTTGATTTCTTACAATTCAAATATCAAAAAAACTAAAAATATAGTTGTTAAGTTACATCAACATGTATTTTAAGCAATACATTAATTGTTAATACCTAATAGTATTTGTTATTTTTGTTGATATGTTATTTAGAGAATGACAAAATGAGTTGGATTAGTCGGAACAACCTAACTCGAAGTCACTCGATGAAAGGTAGGGTTCGATAAAATGTGTTATTTTTCAGCTCAAATGAAAAGCGGGAACTTCAGATGGAAGATTCTTAATGGCTATTGCTTATAAAAGTGTGATGGACTTCTCGAATAACACGGATAAACTGTTTGACGTGGTGTGGAAATGGAGTCTATTCACTAATATTCAGAGGTTCAAGAGGGGGCTAAGTGTGGATGGTAAGTGCCCTTTATGTCTTGTTGGAGAAGAGAGTGTGAGTCATATTTGTCGAGAATGTGATGTGGCTCGCCAGGTATGGAACAAATTAACTGCAAATTCTCTAAATCATACTTTCTTCAATTCAGATTTTCGACAGTGGTTGCTGCAAAATCTGACCAAAGACAGATCAGGGGCAACTAACTGGGCTCTGGTTTTTGGTGTAACTTTAAATTGCCTATGGCATAATCATAATGAATACATGTTTAATAACAAAAGAACATCGATTGATAATCTGGTGTGGAGCGTATCAATATGAGCTTGGGTGCAGAGGGGGCACTTACGAAGCATTTCAACAGAGACCCTATTCATGATCTCATTGGTTGGAAGAATCCCCTAATTGGTAAGTTCAAGCTGAATTGCGATGGTGTTGTGGATGACAAGGGTAATGCGGCATGTGGTGGAGTTCTAAGAGATCATATGGGGGCATTGGTAGTAGCTTTCTCGTGCAAGTTGGATACCTCTTCAGTTATCCAAGCAGAATTGTGGGTTATTTTGAAGGGTATGCAGATTGCATGAAATAGAGGCTTTAGAGCAGTGGCACTAATCAAGTATGGATGTCCCAAGTCTCATAGGGCTAATACTATGGTTGATGTTAAAAAAAATCGGATTTTATTAGACTTAAGTTTCATTTTAGAGACTTGAATTAAATTTTGTTTTTTTATTATGCCAAATTCATTATAAGTGATAACCTATATCGAATCTGCTCAAATAACTTATTTTGTCATTTTTTAATGTTATTTACTTTTCTTAGTATTAATTAATGTTATAATTTTTTCACTCAACATATACCATTTCAACAACAAAAAAAATCATTTAAAATCAATTTATTTTAATAATTTTAAAAGACAAAGCATTTACTCAAAGGATTATGTATGAGCAACTAAGCATTGACCTTAAGCACTCATCAAAAAAGTCTTGAGCGGGAATGCTATCCTTATCTTTTTAGTTGAAATATAGGTAAGAGTCAGGCCACCGCTTATGTTTCTTCTTCTTTATTTTTGGTACATAGGAAGGAGTCAGTCTTTTGCTCAAAAGTCAAACACAAGCTTTTTCTTTTGTCCCTTTTTTAGGAGTTATCACCATCTTCAAACCTTAATTTTTTTTCCTTCAAAAAGATTTCTCACATTAAATTTAGTATCCCACCAACCATGTTGATCCACAGACAATATTTAATGGTAAATGAGATTCTCTTGGCTAGAAGAGGGTACAAGAAATTTTCGACCGCACAAAACCAAGTGATAATGGATTAGATTTTCCAAAAAAATTAATGCAAACAAAAGGTTAATATATAAGTTGTTATACGGATTTATACGGACCAGGTGAACCAAACCAACATTTGTAGAAGTTGACCTAATATGATCCGATAATAATTCAAACTAAGTTATGTCCATTTAGTTAGTTTGGATTAGTTCTTCAAATTTACCAGTTTAATTTACTTACTATAAACACTCGTAATTAGTTGTCCTAATTTGTGATTTGAGTGTGATGTAAACTGCATATAATATGATTTTACGGTAGTATTTAAAAATGAACTATATAAATAAAAGTTCACCGACAAAAAGTAAATTATGTAAATGGTAACTTAATAAGAGATATCAATATAAAACTTCTCATTAACAATATTATCTTTGATTGAATTATTTTTACTTTATCTTTTAAATCAAACCTATATTATTCTTTCTAATTAGTAAGTATCATTTTATTTAATAAATAAAATTTTGTATATATAGAACATGAATTGTTTCCTTTTTTTTTATAGAAAAAACAAAGAAGAACATGAATTGTTTAACCCGCAATTTATGCGGGTTACACAGACAATGTAATGTGTGACTCATTTAAATGTCGATCTTTTTTAATTTGGTTTGCCTAATTCATGAATTTAAGGGGTTTAGTTCGTGCGTTAGGCTAATGGGCCTTTGGATTTCTAACTTTTATTTTTAAAGTAGTGCTTGAATAAATTATTTTTAATTAATGTATAAAAAATTAATTATTTACTTGAATATTGGTTTTTGTACTTCAATATTTGTCCAGTTTATATTAATTAGTATATATTTAGTGTCTAACTAATTAATACTTTTTGTCAATTAAAAAAATTAAGACTTTTTGTTAGTTATTTGATTGGTACTTTATTTGTATATTTTTCATATCATAAAATTTAATCAATTATTAATAAATAATAAAATACAAATAAAACAAAAAGATCACAATAGTTTAGAAGTTTTTCATATATTTTAGTTATTTTTATTTTTCAGTTAATTACACATTTATTTATTTAATCCTGAATTATATAGAACAAACATAAATTTGGAAGAAGTATATTTTTGTAAAAGACAAGATCAATTCAAATTAATTATGGATAATATATTAAGAGAATCTAGTTCAATTATTTAAATAAAGTAACTGAGTGTTATAATTAAATGTTATGATATTATTTTCAGTTTTTATTGATAAAAAAATAGAGTGTAATGTGAGTAATGTTTAAATAAGTTGAACTGGACTCATACACTCAACTCTACTCATAAAATAATCAACGTGTCAAAAATTTAATCTTTAGAAGTAAAGACTAATTATTATTTAAGATTGTGTTTCCTTTCAAAAACAATTATGAAATGTATCAAAAAGAAATTGTATTTTATTTTATAGGACCTTTATTTTTTATAATTTATTTTAATTTAAAAAAAACTTTTACTTTTGTCTTCTTTATTTCTCTCTTGTAACACCCTAAAAAATCCATTTGAGTAAGCTGAACTAAAAGTTAGTGTAAAAATTGTTGTATTATTAAAAAAATATTTCTTAATATTAAAATATTATTTTTAGAACACGAAGTATAAAAACGAGATTATATGTGAGACTATTAAGAAAAATTAAATAATTTTATCATTAAAATAAAATAAAAATTGTTAAAATTGTTAAAATTGTTAGATTTGATGTACTATTATAATAGGACAAAAAAAAGTTGAGAACCGAAAGGGAAAAGTGGACTATTAAGATGCGCTCACAATCCCTAATTTTCAGTCCTGCAAATTCACACACGTGGCATTTTTCAAACCCATAAATGGGTCCCACCCTCAGTTGCAACATGTGTATGGTAGATCAATGATTCACCATGTATACTTGCGTAATCCATTTGTCAACGTCTAATTTTTGTGGTGGATGTGAAAATTTTGTTATAATTGCTAAATATTTTTGTAAGAATTTTATTGAGTTTTGTAGAATCTTGATAAGTAATTGAGACTTAATTTTTTTTTTCTTTCTTGAATCAAAATTTCTTTTGTCAATTTTTGAATCAACGGTTCACCTTTATTGTCATATATTATTCGTTTAGCTGAATTTTCAACCGAAAGTGCAACCTACCATCCATGCACCACCGTCCCTTATTCCAGAAGAGAAACAAATTAGGACAGTCCCCAATGAGGTTCCCCACAAGAGACAACCTCTGATGTCACCCTGAACCCGCCAAGTGTACGATGATTAAAACATTGAGATCAATAATGCACAAATAATGGATAGTGAAATTATTATTATTATTGAAATATAATGTTTCCTTGCTTGGTGAAAGCACAATCTTTTCCCTATTTGTGTGGGGATTTCGGTATTTTTTACCATGTTGACATTGTCTACCTTGATGGTGTATCGGATGTGACACGGATATTATTATTCTCTATACTACTCTTGATGGGTTTGAGAAATCATTTATTATTGTTGATTAGGTCTAATGAATTTCAGGTATTTGTGATGGGAAATAAAACAATGATTAGTAAATATTAAGTATAAGAAAGATTTCGTGCACTTTTTGATGTTTAGCTCTTGTAGATGTTTTTTGGTTTGTTGAAAATGTGGGGATGATTAATTTTTTGGTTTAATGTTATTTGTTCTGTATATGATCATGATGACTTGATGAGATGATATTTATTATTATTATTATTATTATTATTATTTATAAGTTTAAAGCACTAGAAGGGTCCAAACTAAGACCCATACAAAGTATAGTTCGTACATAAATATTTTTATTAGATGGTATCCAGATCCACATTAATCTTTTTATTTACTTTGTCTCTTTGACCTTGTACTGGGATGCCTTTATTTTTTACTAGACAAAATACTAGGATGCCTTCATTAGACTACTAGCTAGGGTGCTATTAATTTTTCACTAGATAAAACTAAGGTGCCTTAATTTTCAAACTTGAGTATATATTTGTCCTCTACGTACAGTGCTTGAAGCAAAGTTATAAACAGAGTCAAATTTGGACTTTATATGAAGGATGGAGCACTACAATATTGTTAAGCTAAAAAACAAATATATAAGTTCATAAAAAAGTGAAAATTTAATGTAGCTCTTAAAGGTCATAAATATTAGTTGTATTAGTTTATAGCAGGACCAATATTCGTAAATATGAGAAATTAGGATATAGAACTTTTGAGGGGAAAATGAACTTGTCTTAAAAACGAAAATAAAGGAATATTTATTTTTAAAATATAATGTAGTCAACATCATATGATATACTTCATATTAAATATATCATTGAGAAATAAGCATGCGAGATGCTTACTTTAAATAAAATAATAATAATTATTTAAATTTTTAATATTTCCATGAACTAATGTGCAAATTATGAACTTTTTTATAAATAAAATTAAATAATTATTTCTTAAAATTTGTTATGAAAAACTGAAAATGACTTCTAAGGATAACAATAGAAGCAGAAATGGGTGTAGGGGGGCCACATTCGAATGGTACCTTTTAGGGGGAGCTAAAATAGAAAGTTTGAAAGAGTCCAAAACAAAAGCCATCGTTTTCAATTAAAATTCAAATTGAATACAAAGTAGGTTTCATTTTCATGGGAGAACAAAGATGTGGACCATATTAGGTTAGGTATTGTCTATTTATGAAGCATTAACCTAACCAAACCCACAACGCAGAATAGATTTCCCGCCTTCATTTATCTTAAGGTTGTTTAGGTTGGGGAACCTCTCTGCCTGCTCCTCCATGCCTAAACACCAACTAGGATATTTCCTTTCCTTTTAGGAGTCTTTTATGGTTATGGCCTTATGGGTGCGTTTAATTCATTTTAATTTCTATCTAGTTTTATAAATGAGAAAAGTTTTGTACAAATTATCTTAAGTATGTGTATAACGTAAATCATTAAAAAAATATTATAGAGTGATTTATAAGTTTGTGCCACTATTATGTTTTTTTGAATTAGTAAATGATTTGTGTTTTTAAGGTATTGGACCATTAGTTAAGAAAACAAAATTATTTTTTATTAAAAATAATTATTTTTTTACTGCATTTATTAAAAATAATACTGATTATATATAAAATGCAATAGTAAATTAACAGTTAATTTTAAATATTATAAATATTAATAAATAATATATATATATAGCTTCTTTATTGGTATTTCTTTCTGACGAAAATATAAGGGGGAAAAAGTCATTCACACCAATTTCATTTTAAAAAATAATTCATTTCTTAAATTATACCCTTTTTGTTTAACGG
>PYAF01002934.1:1044616-1059801 GCA_007407185.1 Glycine tomentella | reverse complement strand
AAGAATATTTTAAAAATAATATTATTAAATACGAAAAAGTTAGTTAAAATTTATTTATATTTAATCCATCCTACATTATTTTTTTTTATATTTAAGTCCAATGAAAATACCTTTAACATATTAATTTATGTGAATTTTTTTGTTTATCATAATATGATTAATAATTAATTTCCTAATTTCCGTTGTTATCCATCACTTTGATGAGATTTTTATAACATTTGTTAATTTGGAAAATAAAAATATTATTTATTTAAAATATTCTTTTTCAATTTAAGTTAAATGCTTAATTAATTCACAATTATATTTTTACTTTTTTTAAAAAAGGATATTTCAATTAAATAGATTTTTTTATGTTAAGTGATATAATTGAATTTTGTATTATTCAGTCCATTGGATTCAGTCAAATATGAATTAGATTAGGGGAAAGACTATTAATAGCGTTTGTTCAAAACATGTAAACTATTTTAAGAGAAGGTTAGCAATTGCAGAGTAATTAAAAAAATCAATTGAAATAAGAAATTGAAAAATTACAATTATTGATGATTGAAATCATAACCCTAGTATTTTCTAATTGATAATCTATTGACTTATGAATCTATGGCTCTTTGAACTATATTTCCAGCAAGTAAATAAACACCTTTTTTCCAACCATTTAAATAAGAGTAAGTTATACGAATCTTTTCTTAGATTTGCAAGTAATCTATATTTTGTTGAATGGAAGAAAAATAAGAAAAAAAGAAAAATTTAAAAATTTGAATTAAAAAAATAAAAAAAAAAAAGAAAAATTTATATTTTTATATCTAAAAAATAATTTTTCTTTTCATTTTCTCTTCAAACAAAGAAAAAAAATATTTTATATTTTCTTTACTCTTTATTTTTTTTCCTCCCACTTTCTCTTCTATATTCCTCCATTTTTTATCCTTACATAAAACCTCCTAATTTTTCATCAATGGTTACACCTAACCCCCCCTCCCTATTAACACAATTTAAAAATTTAACAGAGATGAATCATGTGCATTACACATGATATTCAAAGATTTTTTTGGTTTCTAAAATATCCTTTTCTTCCTCCTCTAAACACATTAAGAAAAATAAATAGGTTGTAGGGGACATCTTGTTCTCGCCTTCTTCTGGTAAGGCTCTAATCTATCCAACCAAATATTGAATTGATAACTTAGTGAAATTAAATTAACTACAGTACATTAGAAACACACTTCAGGAAAAATCTCACATAAACAAGGGACTAAAACACACTACAAGGGATTAAATTTAAGCATAAAAGTGTAATGATAAAATGTAACTTCCTTCATCAGCAAGAAGATCCAATCATTTCACAAGAAGCCTAATCAAGTCGTAGGAATTATTTTTTTAAAAAAAAAAACGTACATTAGAAAAGACTTAGGTTTCCAATATAGAAGGGAGAAACAAATTTATCGATACAGATAAGGAAACGAGTTATAACCAGATGTGTGGTTGAGAAGTGGAATCAAGTGCAGGTAGCGATAGAGCTTGCCAAACACGTGGAGACGAAGTCGATGAAGCAAAGACACATCACGAGCATCACCGTCTGCGAGACCTTGAGGTCGGGCAGTTATCAGTGTTAGCACAGAAACCCACCAACAAGCCTTTGCCTTTGGCTTGGACGCAACTATTCGTCTGCTCCACGCTCATCGACATGTTCTTCAAGTGCGGTCGCGTGGACGCTGCATGCCACCTGTTTGATGAAAGGTGAAGGGCTCGGAAAATCCGTGTCGAACGACGCTGTTTTGCGGCGGAAACCTAAAACGAGAAAGAGAGATAACCCCAACCCTAATCAATCAACGTTGACTGAGAGGGACAAATTTGGGTTATCATAAAATTATTATTTTTATTTGTTTTCCTTTTTTTAAATAACTTAACATAATCTAGACGCTGTGGAAGGTAAAAGTAATATTTTTGAAAGTGAAGGGGGATCAGGTGATTCAGGTGTAACAAGAGTCAAGGGGGTTAATATAATTATCTCTTTAATTAAAATCAAATTGTTTAGTTTATTATAAAATCAGATTATTTTGAAATTATTGCTAATCCTTTGGATATGATATTCAGGTTTAGGTCCATTATTACTTTCATGTAAGGTACATTTGCTTGCTAACGAACATATTTTACTCATCGATGATCAATTCAAGAAAATTTACCATTAACATTGGTCAAAAGTTAATGATACATTCAACGTTACTATCAATTTGTTGTGACCAACTTTAGAAGCAAATAACATAAGAGAATTAAATTGTGTTTTTAGAAATTTAATTTTTTTTTCTAAGATTGAAAATATGTTTATCGTTTGATACAAATAAACCTAAAAATAGATATATCACTCAACACGTTAGTTTTTTTTTCTCTCAAGGTTTACAAAGTGTTTTGAGAGTTTAATATCTATACAAAGATTTACAAAAAAAATTACAATAAAGAATGAAAGTATATGTTCGCTCAAGATGGTTAGTATCTTATGTCTTCAAAACTTCTTCTATTTATAGCCTTCATTTTCAAGTATTATTGTCTTCCAATTATTGGATTATTCACTTTGTTCTTCATCTGAAATCTTGAGTCCATTGGACCATCTAATGTTTGCATTAAATGCACGTCCATTTTTCATGCAAAGTCCATGTTGATAGGCTAATACATATTGCACTTCAGCAGAAAAGTCATTTTTTTAATCATAGCATGTCTGCACTAGCATAACCCACCTTTTGAAGAGGATTAGCGCTTCCACAATGTGGACTCCATTTATTCTTTATAGGACTTTGACAGATCCTATGAGAATATTTTCTACATAAAAGAATCTTAGACACCGAGTTTTAAAATAAAAGTCTTAGATGTATTTCATAAATGTTATGTTAGAGCATCTTATGGATGTATCATCTGAAAATACAGACACAAAGATACAGACCATGATTTGATAACATATCAAACACAACTTTTATCATTTATATTTATCTGCATCTAATCAAAATATTAGAAGTTATGATTCGTCTTTAAGACATAAGTGTCTTTTGATTTAATATCAATATTACATAACATTGACTAAATTGACACATAAATATAAGCTATAACTATTAAAAAAAAGGTCGATACAAATGATGGTTGAAGCAAACTTGACAATTATGTCAATACTAATTTGACTACATGAAATTGGTTTCATTAGCATGTTGCACTTGACACTAACCATATATATTTCTTATTTTTTATTTTATTTATTGTTATTATATTACAAAACCTATATATATAACATTAGGCTTATGCACCGTATGAGGGGGAACAAATCAAGAGAACACATCATCTTGATGTGAAAAGCACATCATGTTGATGTGAAAATCTTTTATGAATAAATGAGATGTTCTTCTGACTTTATCCTAAAGTTTTATAATCTATGTGCTTTATCTTGACATATTTGTATCTGCTTATGACTTGTTTTAATATGTTTATCTTATGAGGCTATCTTGCATCATTATAATTTGTATTTGTTTAACATCATTAAAAAATGAAAAGATTGTTGAGTCACAAGACGAAACAAGATCCTCAATCATTTTGATTTGATGCAAATAATTATAAAAGTTAAAAGTTATGTCTTATATGCAGTCAGACAAACACATTATATAATAAATCAAATGGAACTAGACAAATGTTATGTTCTTGTAAAACATTAAGATGTTGTTTAATACTCCGTGTTTGATACTCATTTTGCAAGAAATGTGTTATAAACCTTTTTCTAGGATCTTTCGAAGTCCAAAAAAGTGAGAGAACAATCAACGTTTATAAGTTTAAATATCTTAAAAGACACTCTTTGCTACACCTATTATGACAGATATGCTCTGAGCAAAAACACATGATTTTTGGCTAAAGTGTGTTTCAAGAAAGCTAAAGAGAGTGGTTTCTTAGCATGGACAAAACAAAACGTACATTTAATGAAAACATTAAATGTCCTAACAAGCACTTCTTCATACGTAAGATCTAAATGAATGAAAAATAGTCATTTAGAGACAACATACACTTGTTGAAGATGACCTATAAATACAGTAAGTTTTGAAGATTTGAAGTTACAAACCAACGTGCAAAAAAATAAAAAAAAAATCTTTAGTTCCCTCTTCTCAATATTTATCTCTATAAATTTAGAATAGTTGTAAAGCTCTCAAAATACATTGTGTATCTTAAGAAAATATACCAAGTGCTTCATTTGTATAATCATCTTTAAGACATTAAGAACTAGACAGTGAGCAAACCAACCAACAAAAAATCTTTAGATATGTTTAGATCCAGTGGTGATTTGATAGAACAAAAAATACTAGGTGGATTTTAAGCTTAATTATAAGCTTAGGTTGTAAGAGTCAGAAGTAATAATGAACAATACTTATACCTTTGTTTAAAGTTAGTGGAACTTGGTGGGTTGTTAATAATTAAATGTAGTCTCGATGGCAGAGAATAAATAGTGTAAAATTCTTTGCGTCTTATATATCTCTATCTCTTGTATTAACTGATTTTAGGTTTCAATTTGATTTTGTTTTGAAAAAGCGTTTTTACAAAATTATTGATATTGTCTGATCTTATGTTTGTGAAAATTATGTTATCTACTTTCAAAGGTATATCAGGTGATAATTTTGTTTTACGAAAAATGTTTAACAAATTTATAAAATCACAAATTCAACCCACTTCTTGTGATATTTGCCTTTACATAAAGGGATTAGTTAGATTGCCTGCTTGTGTGGGGAGATTTATAATGATTATACTGGGATGACTCTTGGGTGTTTCACAAGTAAGCTCGGTATTACTTATTCATTGCATATAGAGATTATGTTTGCAGTTGAATTTGTATGTAATTTTTTTACTAGTGTGATATAAGAATAATAATCTCAACGTTTCATAAGAGTTATAGCATTCCTTGGAGGCTGAAAACAAGTGCAAAAATACATCAACTTGTTTGAGAATATGAATTTTTATTTTTCTCACATATACATGAAAGACAACACTCGTGCAAGTAAATTAGCTCTATACCAAATTTTCTTTTGGTCGGATACAATCCCAACTTTCATTAATGAGGATTTCTTAAGAAATATATGCATGGGCCACCTAATTATAGGTTTTGTTGATTATATTTTGCTTTTATGGGTCGGGTTATGTCTCCCATATTCTTTTGTTTAGTTTTTGTTTTCAATATAATTTAATCATGCTGCAAATGATGGCCAGGACAGGGGTGTCAACTTGTAAGGATGTTTGACTCTGTAGTCATGCCTTTACATGCCAATCTTGTTTTAAGAAGTTATATATATATATATATATATATATATATATATATATATATATAATTTTAAATATGAAAAAAATATATTTAATATACATTTTTAAAATAAAAATAAGATTGTTAAATTTGTATAGTATTAAAATCAATATACATTACATTATATTACCTTTGTCTTAAATATTTATTTTTAAAATTATAATATTTTATTTTGAAATTTACTTTTATATTATATTATGTTAATTTAATATACTTCAGACTTTTAATATCACGAGAAATTCTCAATGGAGAGTTGATTGAAATATGTGGATTTAAACTTTGAAAAACATGTGGATTTAGTCTCTCTCCTTTAATGATCGATTTTAGGAATTAAATTTGCATGTTTTAAAATTTGAGGATCAAAAATGATAGTTTATGTTAAAAGAAATATTAAATTTACATGTTTTTAATGTTTAAGGACCAACACGACTGATTTGCAAGTATATAAACTGAAATCAAATTTTACTCAATGTATATAAATAAAAATATATTTTATTCAGATTAACTAATATTGAATAATTGTGTGAATGAGAAAAATACCCGTATTAAAGAATTTAGGCTTAAGAATGACTATTTTTTCAGCTAATCATTACTATTTTTTTTAAAATTTCATTGAACTTTCTTTTTTGAATTTTATTAACTAAAATTTTAATTTTTGGCACATTTTATTGATACTGACATATCATTACAACTTTTCTTAATTGTAAAGTTGGATAAAACTACAGTAGAGAAGGAAAATTATAGTTTTGAAAATTTAAAACTGCATATTTAAAAGTGAAATTCTATATTATTAATTATTATTAAAATAAAATAATTCATTATTCATGTAAAAACTAAAAAAAAAAGAATATACAATAATAAATAAAATATTTTTATATCAATATCTAATAATAAATATTGTTTTACTTTGTTAGTGTATTAAATTTAAATTTTAATAAATATTATATAAAACATGAATTAAATGCTAGTGAAAAGCATATAAAAAATTTGCAATATTTTAATTTTAATATTTAAATATAAGGTTAAAAATGAGGATATTTTCTTGTTCCAGTGCTCTTTTGATTTGACTCCACAAAATTAACACAATTTGACTCACTTACCCATCATTGGCGCACGAGTCGCTCTTCCATTGGCGGATTTCAAGCCATAATTCCATTCCGGTTCAATCTCCCCATAAATCCACCCGTACCGGTCAACCGGTTCAACCCCTCCTCTCTTTTTAGCAATCCCTTCCATTCCCCACTTTCCCTCCCACCGAGCCACCCAGTTCCCCGACACCCCACTACTCCAGAGACTTCATTTGGACTTTCATTTGGCGTGCATTTCAGCACCATTTCATTTCACTCCCATCTCGCATTTCATTTCATTTTCATTTGTTCTTTAAATAAATTCACCCTAAATTCTTCTTTTCTCCGCATTTCATTTCCATTTCAATTTCTTCTTTCCTTTCTTTCTTTCTTTCTTTCTAGACGTTACTTTCTCTCTTCTCAAAGTCACACACAGCACTTTCTCTCTCATCTTAACTCTCTACTATGTTTCCACAGTTTCATCGATGGAGAGTGAAGCCTTAACTCTGCTTATTCCGTGTTCCAGATCTCGTTGTTGCTTCCGATTCTTTGATTCTTCGCTTTTTTCTTCTTCTCACTTCACATTCCGATTCGACGCATATTCTTTTGGTTTCTAAACATCATGATCGTCACTGCCTCCACCTGTAATCGGTGATTTTCTATCTCTTCTCTCAGCTCATGAATTTTTCCTTTTTCTTTATTAGCTGATGAATTTTATATGATCATCGAGTGAATCACTTTTTTTCTTCTATTTTTATAGTTCGATTTTTTTTGCTCTATTTTTCTTTTTCTATTTACACTTGTTTTGTGATTAGCTTTAATCTGTTAAAGATGATTCTAGATTTATCTCAGATCTGTGCTCTTGTTGTGTTTCATTTTTTAAGATTAAAGGAATGCATTTATATATATTATAATTTTCAGCAACTTGTTTGTTAACAATACTTTATTGTGGTTGTTCTACCTTGTGATTTGTTATTATTTATTAAATTCTTAATTAATTTTATTGTTTAAGTTAATATTTCCAATCAAGCATGGTATTTGCTTAATCTGTTGTTAGAATCCTTATTTAACTTTTGTTTGATTGTGTTTTTTCTATGCCAAATTTAGGTAATTTCTTTAATTTGTAGATTTATTAATTTTTTTATGAATATTGTGGTCCAGTTAATTGAAGGCATGCGAGGTGGTCCAGAGAAATCAAAATCTCCTTCAACTTCGTCTTCCCTTTAGGTGTAAAAGTCACAGCTAACGATATAGAAATGAAATCGCTAACTGTTAACACTGAAGATTCTTTTTCCAGTTTGCTGGAACTTGCTTCTAACAATGATATTGAAGGCTTCAAGGTGCTTTTAGAGAAGGATTCTTCTACGTTCAATGAGGTTGGGCTCTGGTATGGCCGACAAAACGGATCAAAGCAATTTGTTCTTGAGCACAGAACCCCTTTGATGGTTGCTGCCACTTATGGTAGCATTGATGTTATGAAGATGATACTTTTGTGCTCCGAGACAGATGTGAATTTCGCGTGTGGGGCGAACAAAACCACTGCACTTCACTGTACTGCTTCTGGTGGGTCTACCAATGCTGTTGATGCCGTGAAGCTTCTTTTATCGGCCGGGGCCGATGTCAATTGCGTGGATGCAAATGGGAATCGCCCTATTGATGTGATTGCTGTTCCTCCCAAGCTGCAAAGTGCGAAAGCCGTTCTTGAGGAACTTCTTTCGGACAGTGCTTCTGATGGGTCTGTTGGTGAATTCTCTGTACCGGTGTATGTTAATTCTTCCAGTCCGGATTCTCCTGCCCATTCGTCGAATGGGATGCCGTACACTCCTTCGGCCTCACCGCCATCTCCTGTGGCGGCAAAGTTTACTGATGCAGCTATTGGCTCATTATCGGAGAAGAAGGAATACCCGATTGATCCATCGCTGCCTGATATTAAGAACAGCATATATGCGACTGATGAGTTTCGGATGTTTTCGTTCAAGGTGAGACCTTGTTCCCGGGCATACTCTCATGATTGGACAGAGTGTCCTTTTGTTCATCCCGGAGAGAATGCTCGGAGGAGAGACCCCAGGAAGTTCCATTACAGCTGTGTGCCGTGCCCTGATTTTAGAAAAGGGGCTTGCAGGCGCGGAGACATGTGTGAATATGCTCATGGGGTGTTTGAGTGCTGGCTGCACCCGGCTCAGTATCGGACACGCCTCTGCAAAGATGGCACTAGTTGCAATCGAAGGGTGTGTTTTTTTGCTCACACTGTAGAGGAGCTTCGTCCGCTGTATGTGTCCACTGGATCTGCTGTCCCTTCGCCCCGGTCATCTGCTTCAGCTCCTAATGTCATGGACATGGCTGCTGCGATGAGCCTTT
Organism: Glycine tomentella; assembly: GCA_007407185.1. Lineage (NCBI taxonomy): Eukaryota > Viridiplantae > Streptophyta > Magnoliopsida > Fabales > Fabaceae > Glycine > Glycine tomentella. Next base: position 1,051,068 of record PYAF01002934.1, on the reverse strand, counting down.
TGCCGGGCTCACCTTCATCGGTCTCTTCTATGTCGCCATCCCACTTTGGGCAGCCAATGTCCCCATCTGCAAATGGCTTGTCACTGTCTTCTGCTTGGGCTCAGCCAAATGTGCCGGCTCTTCATTTACCAGGAAGCAATCTTCAATCTAGTCGATTGAGGTCTTCCCTAAGTGCTCGTGACATTCCACCAGAAGACTTGAACATGATGTCTGATCTTGATGGTCAGCAGCGGCACTATCTGAATGACTTGAGCTGTTACTTACAGCCTCGTCCCGGTGCCAGTTCTGTGAGTAGATCTGGTCGGTCCAAGACTTTAACTCCATCAAATCTGGAAGAGCTCTTTTCTTCTGAGATTTCTTCGTCTCCCCGGTATTCTGATCCAGCAGCCGGTTCTGTGTTTTCCCCTACTCACAAATCTGCTGTTCTCAATCAGTTTCAACAGCTCCAAAGTATGTTATCACCTATAAATACTAATTTGCTGTCTCCTAAGAATGTTGAGCATCCTCTTTTACAGGCTTCTTTTGGTGTCTCTCCTTCTGGAAGGATGTCACCAAGAAGTGTTGAACCAATCTCTCCAATGAGTGCTCGCTTAACTGCATTTGCTCAGGGCGAGAAACAGCAGCAACAGCTGCGCAGTGTTAGTTCAAGAGACCTTGGTGCCAACAGTCCTGCCTCACTTGTTGGCTCCCCTGCAAACCCTTGGTCAAAGTGGGGATCTCCTATTGGGAAAGCTGATTGGTCAGTAAATGGAGACGCCCTTGGTCGTCAGATGTCATCCTCGTTTGAGCACAAGAACAACGAGGAAGAGCCTGATCTATCTTGGGTGCAATCTCTGGTGAAGGAATCTCCACCTGAGATGATCAAAGAGAAGTTGGCATCTCCTATGCCTACTGCATCTGCTGATGGACCGAATTCAAATTCCCAAATTGAATCCATTGACCATTCTGTTTTAGGAGCCTGGCTTGAGCAAATGCAGCTGGATCAGCTTGTAGTCTAAAGTCAAAATTGACCCTTTACATATCTTGTTGAGATAGGTATTTAATTACGCAAGGTACATATTCTTTTGGTGAAATTTTTTGGGAAGACAACGAGGAAGGAAGTGTAGTAAAAGCAATGGAGGATTGGTTGGCTGCATAGTTACCTGAAAGATATTCTATTTTTTCTTCTTTTTTTAAATAATAATTGTCATTCATTATTTTACTACAGAGCTTCAGGAGAGTTGAAGAAGCTCTCTCTCTTGGTGCTGATATTCAATAGTAGGAGAAAAATCCTGTCGAGGTTATCCATTTTTCTTCCAAAACGGCCCCGTATCAGTATTTTCCCCCTTGCTATTTTACTTGTTTTCTGAGTTCACTATCAAGCAAGCTAGTTTGGTTTATAATGCAACAAAAACCATTATTAGCCTGCGTTTGTTTTAAAAGATTTTTCTGAAGTTCACCAAGTGAAGCCAAGTCAATGATTTGCTGTTGCCTAAGGTTGAAGAAGTTCTTTCTTTCTGAGGGAATAATTAGAGATGATCTGCATTGTTGAATATTTACTGCAGATAAATGAGATAGTGAAGTTTACATTGTTCTTCCTATTAAGCTGTGTTACCTTGAATTGTACTGCTGGTTATATATCCTTTTCGTTTCAAATTCAAATCAAATGCAATGTTTTTCTTTTCTTGTCCTCCTCTCTCTTTTCTGTACCTAATTTCATTTGTAACATAACTACTTGCACATTGATGCATACTCTTCACTGCAAGTGTTGTTAAGGGCTATGGGGTGGCGTGGAATGATTCTGTGGTCCTTCTCTGGAATCTTGCAATCTTTTTTATTTTTTAACTGTGAAACTAGTGTGAGGGGGAATATCTTTTTTGGCTTTTTTGTTGCTTTAAAAGATAAAATTTCAAGATTTGGGGATGGTGCTAATTATGTTGCTTCTTGGCAACACTGCAGAGTGGACTAGTGTCATGGTGGTGGTGGTTGGGTTTTTTTATTGGGGGGAGTCTTCTGTGCGCCAACTGTAGTGGGTGTTTAAGGGTGCACCTACTTGATGACACGTATCAACAACTATAAACGTATTTTATTTTTTATTTTTTTTATTTTCAGTTTAGAAATTATAAAGGGTGTGCTTGGATGTCTGGTTATCCCTAAAAATTCTGTATGACTGTAAATTTTAATTTGCAACTTCAATATAAACATGCTGGTTGTAATTTTTCTGTATACTGCTCAGAAATTCGACTTATCCAACTACTCTAATAATTCAATAAAACTAATTTCTTTAGCAGTTATTGAACAATACACCTTTCCTTTCAAGTTCCATATGTGCAGAAATTCTCTGCGAATCAGTTCAACACCGTAATTGAAGAACCATTAGAGAGCTATTTTTGCAATCCATCGTGGTAGACATGATGACTGGTTGAACACTACTTACATGTTTGGATGGATAAGACAGCAGATTTTTTTTTACAACACTACTTACATGTTTGGATGGAAGACAGCAGATTTTTTTTTAATAAAATATTTATGGATTTACTCTTTTTTAAATCGATAAAATTTTAGTTTGTTAAAGTGAGGTTGAACTTGCAATCTCTTTTTTTTCTTTTCTTTTTCCTTCTTTTCTAACTGACTCACCTTAAATTTACTGGATTTACTTTGAGATTATTTCCTGGATTGGCTTAGTAGTGAGATGAGATTTTGTTGATGTTGTAAATTTATATGATGGTATCAAATTTTGAAGAGAAAAGAAACAGGGTGGGTGAGAGGTGTTTAAAATCGTCTTTTTCCCTTGCGTCGAACATAAGAAGAATTTGCATATACTTTTTCTGAGATGTTAAAGTGAGAATGTCAATTTATTTACAGTTAATTTGATTTTTTTTAAATATAATTTATTTTGAAAGATTTTTTTTTCTAAACATAATATAATTTCAGTCAAAGATATGTTTTTTGTCTCTCTTTTTACATATTTTTTTTATACGAGTCAAATTCGAAAAGAGGATAAAATATTTGGACTATAACTATTTGCGTTTAATAATTTGTTTGACGTAAGTATGGAATTAATTATTAACATTTTAAAAAGTGTACATGATAGTTTATTCATTGTTTTTTTTTTTTGTTTGTTTGTTTGTTAAAAACTGACAACATGCATGGGAGTGTGGATAGTATTTCAGTGCATGGATCCCAAGCTCTGTTTGAAGGGATGATTGCGTTGTTTATTGTGTTGGACAGGGTTGATACTTGATTTGGAGTAGGAAAAGGTTGATTTAGAGTATCATTTCAATACTTTTACTATGAGGTATATGAGGTAGTTTGTAGGGTTCTTTATTACGTATCAATTGCGTTTATAATTGTTCAAATTTTAATAATTTCTTAATTTATTACATATATACACGTGTTTTCATTTTCACATTCACAATTTTTATTTTTTTAACCAATAATTATAATTGTACATTTTTTTAATATAAATATATATATCCTCATATTTAAAAATAAATACATTTAATTTCTAAACTAAGTTGATGTCGCAACAAGCTAACAACCCATCGTTATAAACTTATAATAACTCCAATATTTTGAAATCTCATCCAAGCTGTAGGGTCTCTAAAATCTAAATTCGCATCGTTCACTTCTTATTTTTATTTTAGGCCCAGTATAAATAAATGAGTTTCTCATCTCTTTCGGCTTAAAATATCCATGGCGCCAATTTTTAAAATTAAAAACTTGAGCAAGTTTAATGTGTGAAAAAAACAAAAAATTGTACCCACCACCTGACCTGGACTTTTGGGTTTGGCGTTAGGGTAACGTGATTTTCTTCTTCTTTTGATAATGGGTGGTGGCATGTGCACTCTGCAACTTTATCAAATGAAATCGCGTGGTTCTGACTTTCGAGGCCGATAACGAAAAAGGCAAAGGAAAATGATAATGTCCTAAAGTCTATACAAGTCTAAAACGTAAGCTAAACTTGCATTTCATTACTCTAAAAATTATTGCATATTGTGAAGTGTGAACATTGAGTTCATAATGTAGAGTATAGGAGGTAGTAGGGCAAGCGCGGCGCAGGAATGATTAGGCCTGTCACAAGATAATGTTATCTATCTTTTTCTTTGTAAGCAAAATTTATTAAAAACACTACCCAACATATCTTATTACGAGTGTGTTTGAACTTTGAATCTTTCAAATAAGATTTTGAATTTGAACTAATGAATGAAGGAATGAAATTGAGAGTTTTTTTTTTAATATTAAAAATGATCAATTTTTTTTTATAGAAATTGATTATTATTAACAAATTAATGGATATGTCACATTGATAATATAGTTACCAAAACAAAAATTACTAAAAAAAATACTTAAAAAGTCTAATATTAATTTCTGATTACACTACCTTTTTTTAGTGAATGAAAGGGAAGAAAACCCCATTAGATGTTAAAACAGAAAAACCAACCCAACCTAAATAAAAGATCAAACTCGATGAGATATTGGGCAAGAAAAAATATTGAACATTTTATATTTTTAAAAATGGCAAATATAAGATTGTTTTTTTATTCAATACATTTCACATGAAAATCAGAAAGATTAACAAGAAGAAATTATAAAAAATAAAAACATCTTAGTCCAAGTTATAATGAGAGCTCCAAACCAAAGGTAAAAATGATAGATTGCGTAGGAAATCATTTCATAATGACTTGCAATGTGTAAGACAGACAAACCATATAATTTGAGTGTGTCCAAATGTCCTTGTTGAAGATGACAATATATCTTTACAAAAGCTCCCTGCCAAAGCTTGATCAATCAATCATGAGGCAACTCCACTAAGGGGAATGTTTATTGTAATGGAGTTGGAAAATCAATTTGGTTAGGCAAAAAGAGCCTCCTTGGTATCCGTTTTCTCTTGAAAATTTATGTAGTAGTGGAAAATTGACAATTATTCTTTGTCCTATTGATTGGCTTCTTACTTGCATCGATCAATTGAGAACATGCATAACGTTTCTACATTGGTAAGGGTCGGGATAATAAGGGTTGGTTTTGTTTGGATTGCGTACTGATCCACTTCATGAGATAAGATTATAAGATTGGAGGATAAGATGAGAAGATTGTGTTTCTATCTTAGTTTTAGTTAGACTGACTATAAAAATTATGAGGCCTAAGGTAATTTTTTTAACTATAAATTATTTATAAATAAATATTCTAACATATGACTCTTAATATATAAAATAATAAATTCATTTACTATATCATTTGACGTGGATAAATAATATAAGATAGGATTTACAATGAAAAAAACATGATATTCATGTCCCCACATAGGTGACTTGATTGCTTTGCACTTTTATAGGCAAAACAAGTAAATAATGTAATCCATATTTAATTTATCAAGGTCATTGATGTTAAAAGGAATCAATATTTATATGATGAGTATATCGATTACAAAAGTCTAAATTATATTTTTTTTGTGATAAATAACAATATAATAAGATGAAAACCTTTGGATATCATCAAATATGACAAAAAATTATATATTAAAAAGTATGATATCATGCAAAATAGGAGCAATCCTAGATGAAATTCAAATTTAATATATTACAAACAACAAAAAGTTTTGTATATAATAATATAATGTTATATGATAAATTGATCAGATAAGACATGATAATGGATCAATTTTTTAATTTTAAAAAAATTAAAACAAAAAACAAAAGATTATAAGGTATTTAAGTCTTATCCAAATTTGGAATTATTTAAAACAAAAAAATTTATAAATACTAATTGTGAATAGACATGACAAAAATGTAACACGAGAACGGGTATGTTATTTCACATTTTCACTCAATAAAATTAAAACAAAAACAAAAACAATTAAAAAATAAAAGATATTTTAATCTTATCAAAATCTGTAATTATTTAACACAAAAAATAATATAAGTGATATCCTGATCTATTGGAATAAAATTCTGTACACATCCTCATCCCAATTTAGGGTCGGATATATCTACTTGTTCCCATCCTTTCTACTAAAACTGACTACTACTTTAAAACAATATTTGTAGATTTATTTTGTCTAATTTTAAATTAAATTAATTTTAGATGCCATTATATTGAAAAACCATAAAAATGGAATGATTCATAACATAAACTTTATTGATTGCAATAAAAAAATGTCAAGTCTCATAAAAAGATTAAATATATTTATAATATTTATATTTTATAAACTATAATTAAATTAAGTAATTCAAAACTATTTTTATCAAAAATATATTTAAATATGTAATAAGTTAATTAAATATAATTTTTGTATATATATGAAAAAAATTAATATTATTATATAGATATGAATCAATAAAATTTTTGTATATGAAGTTATTAATAGAATCAATATATTATTTTATAATAATTATATTAACTAATTAGGTTTAAATTATCTTTTAATAAAAAAAATTAAGCCACAAAATATGAATATTATTCAAGAAAAATAT
>PYAF01002934.1:1018480-1031973 GCA_007407185.1 Glycine tomentella | reverse complement strand
TTTTTCCCCCCCCCCCCCCCCCCCCCTCTCCTCCTCTAAATTATGATATTGTCTCTCTTTTAGTTGATATCAACCATTATATTAGACACTTATTTTTTTTAAAAGAAAAAAAATCATATAATCTACTTAGCGCACACACAATGAATTTTTTCAATTAAAAATATATAACACATGTACCAATAGTGTTAAACCAAAAAATGTTGTTAAAGATCACATATATAATAGTGTGAAATTTTTTAAATACAAAAAATATGATTCAAAGTTATAATACATAACAAAAAAAAAATAAAATATAAACACGTTAACAAAAGATTAAAAAAAAAAATTTCCTTTGTTGGTATTAATTATTAATAACTACAAATTACTTTACAAGAAACTGAAATATCCTTTTTGTAAGTTAAAAAAAAATCACGTTATGGATGCTTCCAAGCATCTTGAATAAAGTAACCAAGCATTAATTCTCGACAGCATATGTTGCATAAAAACCGTCCTCAGTTATGCAAACCCCTGATAGCATCATATTCATATATAGACGTATATAAATTCCCCTTATTAAATGACAAGATAAAATGAAAGGCACAGCATATTATCGTATCTCGAAAATGCCGCATTCGACCAAATAAATTCGGTCCCATCTTTTCCCCAGTTAAACCTAAAATTATTATATATAAAAACAAAATTATTTAGGGAACGAATTTGTATTTAATTTTTAATGTGTGTAAATTTTTTTTAAATCAATTATAATTACGTATTATTGACAAAATTAATGTCTTATAAGTTAAGAAAATCCCTACTTTTTGATATAAGATAAAAAAAAATATATAAAAAAAATGTATGCAAAGAAAGTACATCAATTTCAGTACGATAGATATTAAATAATCTATCATTGCCACCGACTGGTATAACATTCAAACCTATGTATGACTATGACTCTATGAGTCATACTTAACTTATCAAACAAATAATCAGGTATAACAAGATGGGAAGATTTGCGTATGTGGTCAAGAATAGACAATGGAAGAGTGACTGAAAGCGTCAACAAGGAAATAAAAAAGTACGAGGAAAACTGAGACATGCATGCATAAGAAAACTTAGAATGGTGGGAATAAAAATGAAAGATCCAATTAATATCAAATACTACTATTTCGGTATTTAAGATTTTCTCGTATTCAAGAATCTAGGATTCCCCTTTCGAATATGACAATCGCAAACTAGCTAGATCGAGCATTTTAAGACTTGATACGACGTGAAATCATTTACATATAAAGATCACCAAACAAAGGAAATAAAGAAAATATACGCGGAAATATAGGATCGAGTTTTGGTGAATTATCAATGAAGAGTATATTATAAGAAAGTGAGAGAAAGTTCCAATGTTTACAAATCATTTTTAATAGTAGATCTCAAATTAATTAAAAGAATAAATAAATAATTCTTTTTTGAACATTATGTTAATATTCAGAATTCTTTTATAAGAACTTATATTCCATGGTGAAAATTTATTCAACTATTTTATTAAGAGATCTAATAAAAATCAGATTTTTAATTCAAAATTCTTACATAAAATCTTACACTAAAAATGTTCTAAGTAAAAATAATAATAATACTCTCACCTCTCATTAAAATTATTGTCTTAAATTTTATCACAAAGACAAAAACTAATAAATAGATATGAGAGATTAATAATTTTACTAAATTAACTTTATTATTATTAATCTTTGCTAAAAATGATGTAACACAATAGTAATTATTAGGTATAAATTAAATGAAAAAGAGTAATTAATATTATACATTAAAAAATTAGAATAATAATTATTTTAAAACTTATTTTTTCTTAGATAATAATTATTTTGGGACAGATAGAGTAATTAATATCAATACTTCAGGATGGAAATTAAGTTAAAAAATCATCATTTTGATTATTAACTAATCAAATAATGCTAGAGAAAAATATATTTTTATCATAATATTTAAATTGTGTTTATGCAAAATCATCATAGCATTAGCAGACATCATAACATAAACTGGGATGACTGATTATAAATGGAAGAAACTCCTTCCAAAGTGTATTTTATGTCTTCAAATTCAATAACCAGACTGAGAGAATCTAGCTTATATGTTTGAAAAAAATACATGTAAGTTATTATAAAACTTGCTATAACTTCCTTTAATTTTTATAAATAAAAAAAATCAATACTTGTTTTTGCTTATAATGGATTATCTATCCTTAAATATAAACTCAGATAAGGACACTTTAAATTAAATTAAGAATGAACAAATACACTTACTCACTTTAGAGATAAGCTCACTCGAAAAAGTATGAGCGTCGACTCCATTTTGGTGCAAAGAGGAGAAGAAAGAGATAAGAAGAAGAAAAAAAGGTAGAGAAAGAAAATAATAAATGCAATAAGTGATATAATGAAAAAGAAAGAGAAAAATAAGAAGAAGAAAAAGGGTGAAAATGCAATGAAAGTAAAAGTAGAATTATGAATATAACTGTATTTTAACATGTGCATTAATGCACATTATTAATGTGTTTTGTATAGATAAAATTTAAAATAAATAAACACTTTTGAACATATAAACTATATTATAATTAAAATTTGTAATAAATAAATATTTTAACATTAATTATAATTTGTAATAAATAAATATATTTTAATTTTAAATTATATTTTAGATTTATGATAGATAATTTATATTGTGATACAATGCTGCTTTTAATTATTGATAATTTTTTAAGAAAATATTGAAATTTAATTTTAGAAAAAGACGAAAAAGATAAATTAAAAGAAACAACGAGATTAAGAAATGTTCTTAAAAAACATTGTCGTTGAAGAAAAATCTTAAAAACACTTCCATTCAAGAAACTTCTAAAAATATTCTCATTTAAATTATTTATTCTAATTTATATATATGGATTGCAAAATAATTTAATTTTCATAAATCATAGGTATTTTTTATAGGATTATTTTTTCCTCAATTGCATAAAACTATTATAAATAATGAAACTATCCTTTCAAATATTTAGCATAAGTATATATTTAAGACTCAAACTCATGATCATATATTAATTTGATACATTTATATGTTGATCAACAAATTCAACATTATTTAAATCATTTAAACTAATATTTTTATTTTAAAATTAACACTTAAATGTTTATGATTCCTCAATTAATATTATGATTTTTTTTTCTTTTTGTCAGGCTGTCATTTGTTTAGTCCATCAAGTATTTATAAAATTAATGGCATGGGTTCCATGATTGGTCCCTTATAGATCAAACAACTGTATTCCTAATAGAGGTAGTACAAATTATGTCTTTATTGATCAAGATATTGTGCATCACATGCATTAGAGGAAAGATAAAACTAACTATTCCTCTTTAAGATTGACTTTGAGAAAATCTATGATAGAATGAGTGAGATTTCTTTCATTCTACTCTTATGGACTTTGGTTTCCCTTCTCAAACTATTCATTTGATTATAAAGTGTACTTGCTCCACCTCTCTATATCTTTGAAATGAAATAATAAGAATCTGGAAAGTTTTCAACGCAACAAAATTTAAGGCAGGTATTACTTGAAAAAATGTTTTTCACATCGGTTCTTTAGCACATTCCAGGACAGTTCAGAAATTATCTTTGAAGTCATCATCGTGGAAAGTAAACACTTTCCACAACAATTTTTAAACCATATTAAAATCTCGATTTTTACATCGATTTTCTTCAAAACCGTTTTAGAATATTTTTTTATTTTAAAAATATTAAAAAATAACATTTATAAGACGGTTCTTTCAAAAAATTATCTTAAAAAATAGTCTTACTAAGACAATTTTCTGAAAAACCATCTTAGAAAATCTACTTTCTAAGACGATTTTTTAAAGAATCGCCTTAGAAAATATTTATTTTAAAAATTAGCAATAGGCCATAGCCAATTAATACCACAAATGCACGTATACAACAATTTGGGGAAAGACAAATGGAAATAAAAGTAGGAATGAAAGGAAAATTTATGGAATTTATCTTTTTAAAGTTCAACAATAGTTTCAGTCCACTTAATTGAATGATAACTAATGATGGTTAGACATAGTTGAACAAATTTGATTATGGTGATATTTAATCTTGTGAATTTCACTATTACTCCCATTCATGCAACAGTGACCAAAAGAACATAAAACCCACATGAACAAACCAAATACAACCCCACCTATCCCTATCCCTATCCCTATCCCATTGAAAGGAAGATCCATACTTGGAGATTTATTTATTATTCTTCCTTCTCGATACTATCTGTGATGCCCAGTTTTAGTTTGGAACTTCCCTGCAAAAGGGTAACAGTTTTCTCCAATACATTATCTAAACTATCAAATCATAAAAAAATAGATAATTGATAATTTGTAAACAAGTGAAAAATGAAATTATGAAAAAAAAATGGATCAAAAAACAAGTGAACAATTCATCCATCCTCCAACACATGATCAACTAATTTCAGGCACCTCTTCAGTGCTCAACTTTTACCAACTGAACAAAATAAGATCAAATCCATAGGATCAAACCCCAAATCAAGTAGGAACTTTGAAAGCTATATTTTGAAATGTCATGTGACATTCCATCTCATGTTAGAAACCAGAAACCATGTATTAGTGATAATTGAGGCTTATCCATGTTGTTCTACACATACAAAAGAAGGGGCAGGTAAAAAAAAATCATCAACGTGAAATTTCTTTTTGTTAACAAACACTATATATAGCCTCAACCATTTAACTTCAGAACATAAACTAATAAATCACATTTTAAAGAAAATCATACCAGGAGTTGACCAGAAAAATTCATCCAAATCCTTCCCCTGCAAAAAGTCATGGGAGAACAAATTTCAAAAGATGTAGACCATATGGATTTTACACATAAACAAATCTACAAACGAAAATGATAATCACCAAAATACCCACTCATTCAGTCATTCCAATGTTTGTACCATCGTATAAATTTTAAACTCTAAGAGTGATATGGAATTATAACACTAAAAGAGGAGTGGACATAACCAAAGCCTTATATAAAAGACTAAAAGAGTGATATGGAATTATAACACGAACAAGAAACCTTAATCCTATAATTGAACCCAATTAGTTATTTCATATAAGTTCCTAAGTATATCCCAACCTTCTTTCCCATTACATACCTACATTAGAAAGCATATTTGCACGTGATTTTTTTTTTACTCATAAAATCAAATTTAGATACTAAAAAAATTTCAATAACTCAGACAGAACTCAACTAAGACCCCCTTGAATCTTGATACAAGTGAGTCATCTAAATACAAGATTAGTATTATAGTTATCCATCTGATTTTTACTCAACTTTTACAAGAACAAAATTTCTTTTTGACCAAGTTGAGATTCAGATTTTTAAGGGCCTGTAAAAGCAGGGGTGGGATAGGAATGTAACCCTCGCCGTACACCGAACCTCTCGACTACATGTAATTTTAATTTGTGACTTAAATATATTTAATACATGTGATAAATAATCGAATTTTATTTTGAATTTCTAATAATTTTTGTTGTTGTTTTGCATTCATGATATATTAATTTTTTTAAGAAAAGATGTGACATTATTACAATAATTGATAGTGCTGAAAAAATTTGTTTCTGATGTGACATAACATATTGTCACTTAATTAATGACATAAATTTAAAATAAAAATTTTATTATATCAAAAAATCAAAATAAAAACAAATTATTAGAAATTTAGAACAAATTTGGTTATTTATAAAAAAAACTTTAAATATATTTAAACCTTAATTTTATTATATAAGTATTAGTATAATTTATATTTCTTACTATTGAAATAATTAATATTTTTTCTAATTATATATATAAAAAAATCTGACTATAATATTATGGTTGATAGGAATAATGAGGATTGAAGAAAGATGAAAAAAGAACCAGTTCTCCTCGTTCCATCCTTTGATATGTCTTTTATATGGAAAGATAATTTAACCTGTGACTACAAATAAATATGATGGTGTCCCATATATACAGAGAGGGGTGGATAATTTATAAAAAAACAAAAAAGAAAAGAGAGAAGGATAGATAAAAGAGAAACCATAAAAGAAATGAACTAATTTCAAAGTTGCTACGTGTTGATGTGTTTACATCATTGTGTACATCTGTTTACATTCACCTTACACTGACTAACAAATTCCAACTCCACATTATTTCTTTCGTTATAATACGCATTACTACATGCAACTCAACTAATCTTTGTTCCGCTGTTGACTTTATTTCTCTTGATGAAAGGGCACTTTGACTATTACACCAACCTATTCCCGTAAATTGACACAAAGTACTTCACAAGCAAACCACAGGAGCATGAACAGCACAAGAAATTACTCCTGGCTAATCTGTACACATTCTACAATATTTTTATTACAGAACTATACCTAAGGGGCTAAGAAATTGGATTGATATTTTTGGAGGGGTGTACAATTTGTAAAAGGCTGAAAAGAAATTAACAATCAGTAAAACAGGATGCAAGAAACAAAAGTATGAAATAAGGGTTAAAGAAGGGGAAAATTATTGGTGCCTAACATTTCCTAAGGTGCGCTTTGTGTTGTCTTTTTATATAGCTATGTATGTGGTGGGTATTTTCTAGAGCCATGTATATGAAAAAAAAATTGTTGGGAGAGATTGATCCCTTAAATGAAATTTTATGTAGCTCGAGGAATTAGTCTCTGACTCAATCGAGACACCTTGAGCAAAAAAAAAGAACAGGCATGTGGTGGGTATGTGAGAAGGGAAGTGATAGGGAGGAAAGGAAAAAGAGAGATCCAAAAGAGGAAATGAATTCCAAAGAAGGGCACTTAATCAACTTAAAACTCAAGGAAAGGAAAAGAGGTTATGTCTTGCATCAAATTCTCCAAATCCCACTCTCCCATTTTTAAATTCTCCCCTTGGCCATGATTTCCAAACCCAATTAAGTCCTCTACTTTGGAGCCCTGAATCTTATCAGTGTGATTGAAGGAACCATAATTGAAGTGGTTGTTATGGCTTTTCACATCAATTGGGACACTATTGCTTTCAATGCTTCTACTTTCTAGTGGAGGAAGGGAGAAGTCTCTTCCTAACCCCATTTTATTTGGCTCCAATATCCCATAATTCCCTTGATGCCCCTCTACCATGCCAATTTGAGTCAAGTTGGGAAAATCTGCTGAAACATTAGTCATGTCACACTGATTATTTGCCAAAATGGAAAAAGGGTCAAATTGGTCAGGCAAAACCGTTGCTTGCATGGATGATATGGATGAAGAGGAATCCATGCACATGGTCATGATGTCATGTTCATTAAAGGGCATGATCCCACTCAAAACATCCTTATTAGACTCTGATGAGCCTGTGCTGTTGTTTAGTGAGGGAGTAGAAGTGTTTGGTTTCAACCTTTTCTTCAATGTGGAGTTCCAGAAATTCTTTATCTCATTGTCTGTGCGGCCAGGGAGACGTGCTGCAATCTGAGACCACCTGAGATTTACAACAATATTTGAAGAGATTAAAGAAGAGAAGAAAGAAAGCAAATACTAAATCCCGATATACTCGTATACTACATATCCTACATAGAGTTCCAATATTTAATTATTCATGGCTTAACAGATATTTTTTAAACCAACTACTATATTGAATAGTTAATATATTATAGGCCATCCTTAATTTAATAGAATGCAGGACCTAGCTATCTAGGTGAAAACTGTGACATGCTACCAGGTAAACCCATTTGGTCTAATTATGCAGGGTTGATCTGTCCAATAAATTCAATTTCTTCACACAATGTGCCAAACCATTCTGTATTACACATTTAAAAAACTCAAAATTATCATCGTCCATGTAAAGGTAACACAATAGTAAAAGAAACAAATATTGGGGTCTCTTTGATTTCAAAAAAGTTTTTTATTTTCACATGTAATTAAGGTACGCCTGGTTTGAGAAAATATTTTGATTCCATGTTTTTACCAATAATAACAAGAATTTAATCTTGTTTTCACTTGTTTCTATTTTTCATTTCTTCACTACGATTACTAGCCTCATAAATCACTCAAATAATACATGACTAATATTCATAGTATTTGTAATACTCAGAGCTTAGAAATCTCCCTATAGAGAGGATAGCCTATACAAGTTAATAGATCTTCACTGACATTGCATTTTTGTTTCTTCTTAATAAAAACACATTGTAGATTATCCATAATAGTAGATCATATGATAGTAGTAGATCATATATAGGTATGTTAAACTTGATATTGATAAGAACGATTGATTAAGCAAAGCAGGATATGGAATCACAAGGTGAAAATGAAGAGAGTAAGTACCTATTGCCAAGAATGGAGTGCAAATGAACGATGAGATCTTCCTCTTGGGGCGAGAATGCACCACGCTTGAGGTCAGGTCTCAAGTAATTGATCCAACGAAGACGGCAACTTTTGCCACACCTTTGAAGACCAGCATTCCTAGCAATGTCACTCCAACACCCTTGTCCATTTGTCAGCATGTACCTTATGAGCCTCTCATCTTCATCTGGTGACCACAACCCTTTTCTCAACTTGCTCTTGATGTTGTTGTTCACTTTGTCCTTGTTGGCCATCAGATCAGGTTTCCTCATTTGCCTACAAACTCAATAATGCTTGTGGAATGATATACCAACAAAGCTATGTGCAATGTGTTTGTTGTTGTTGTTGTTGTGTTTTTTTCTTGTTTTTTGAGTGTGATATGATACAGGCCTACGAGAAAGATCTATATAGCTGAATAATATTTATGAGGGACAGATAAAAGGCTTCATAGGGTGGGAAATGGTGATGATGATAGTGATGGTTATGGAGTTTGCTTACAATATGAATATGCATGAGAGAGAGAGAAGAGGGATTATGTTTGTTGGTTGATGGGTAGAGTGGAAAACGGATTGGAGGGGGACCTCCCTAACACAAAAGAGAGAGAGAGAGAGGGAGGGAGAGGGAGGGGGGGGGGGGGGGGGGGGGGGGGGGGGGGGGGGGGGGATGGTTGGTGTTCTTCTCTTTGACTCAATTCCTTGTTTTTTGTTTCCATATGTTTTTTGTTTTTTGTTTCCATATGTTTTACTTCACTCACAAGGTAATCATCATCTTTTATTCTATGAAGCTGAAACAATTTTGCTTCCACTTCACATAATACTCTCTCTCTCACTCTCTCTCTCTCTCTTGGTTTTAAACTTCAAATTCACGTGTGTTGAGACCAGATAGAGATGATGACTATGCTACTTTTGGGATTTAATTTAATAGCATATTGTTGCACGCTTGACATTTGTTTGTTAATTTTCATGTTCTTTTATCATTGTGTGTAGTTTACATTCTATGCATGAATTTCAAAAGGGCCTAACCACTGTGTTGGCATATTTATGAAGCAAATTATGTGCACCTTCAACGAAGCAACACCATTTTTTTAATCCTTTTTTGGCATAATGTTACCACTACCATATAAATTAGAGATTACGGCTCCATCAATGACTTAACATGAGATTTTAATGGTTTTGGGGAACTAAAGTACAAAAGCTAATACTTGCAATGTGTACAATTTAGTTTACCACTCTAATTAAGGATGTACATTAGTTATAATTATGTTAAACTGCTTTGAAGACAATGAATGAATAATTCCTAATTAAAAGTTAAATGTACCATAACTGAGTAGTTAATTACATCAATTAGAGTATTGTCCTTGGCAATAACAAAGGAAGGAAAACTGACGTGGCTTGTCTTATGCAACTTAAGATAGCATAATTATATGGTTAAAATTTGTGTTCTATTTTTAACAAATTAAGGACTTCTACTTACTATTAAAGGACTATAAATGTATTTCTTATATATCCAAAAGAACTACTATACTATACAAAATCTCTCTCTCTTTTACTGTCCCTTATTTTATTATAATTAATATTGGTATTTCCTCCTACCAATCTTGTATTATGTTATTCTTAGCATGCAGCGCATTACAAAACTTTGGCAAGAAGTTTTGGCATAACAGTTAATACCAGGACCTATCTTCTAAGGAACCACACGGTTTTCATTTAAATTGACCTTGGGTTTTCTTTTTTACCATATAGAAAATTCCCATCTAAAATTTGAACTTTTGAATATAATATAACAATTAGCAAGAACCATTCCATCAACTCATTCAACTCTTACAGATAAAATCATGGACACATGTATCATTTTCTTCCTAGCTGTCAAGGTATATATCTCTCAGGGTGATTCCCTTTCCTTTACCTAACATTTTCAACACAAAAAATCATAAAATAATTTTTTTTAAAGAAAATCCTACTCATCGATCAATCTCAGTCATTGTCCAATCCAAAACCAAATAGACACATAACATTGGAATTCTTTGTCAATTCCAAGGGCAATATAGTTATTCACACTCCAATCTCTATAGTGTCAAGGGACTTCCACAAATTTCTGAGAAAAAAAGTGAAGCAGAAATCTCTGAAGCTACTCAAATGATTCAAAAGCCATCATTTTCTGCATCCACAGCTGTCATGGAATGAAGAGGGCCACGTTAGAAATAAAACCAAAACTGAAACTCATGCTTATGAGGGTGTGCCAAGCAACATTCTACTTTGTTACAAAGACAAGAAAAAACAACTCATCTGGGGATTCTACCTCACACCTGGTACCACATTATAAGAATGTGTTAGCAAAATTGCAGAGGCCAGAAAAAAGTGGTAATACTTTAACACAAATCATCAGCTAAAAGGTGAAAGTGCTCAAAATAGAAGACGCATGTGGGTATAGAGGGTTGAGGCTTACCCATTTTAACACAGAAAAAATGTCTAGGTACAGAATCTAATTGTTCTTTTTTTTTTTTCCCACTGTCTATTTCAGTTTTTGTCTGTAAGTTTATGGACTCAATCATCACAGAGGGGACATGAGAATCAATTATGCATATATAAAGAAGTTCATCACTAAATTTCAGCCATCCAAATTCAAAACATGCTAAATTCCACTCTTTTTTCTATTAAAAAAAATTATGTTGGGACCAAGGAAGAGTAAATTTGGTAGCATAAACCACTGGAGAAAAAATGTTGATGCATAAATTCACATATATTATTGTGCTAACTCAGAAGTATCATGCCTCATGCACATTTATACCGGAGCTTTTGCACAACAGGGAAAAAAAAAAAAAAAAAAAGCAATGATGAACAGGGCCACCTATTAGATGGATTTTGCTGCAAAACATTTTTAAAAGGGTAGTTCCTCAAAAAAGTTGTTATTGGTTTTATACAGAAAGTGCGTATTCTCTGATGCTTCTTTTGGATGAGTAGTGAAAATAAGAGGAAAGAAAATAGTGGAAAAAAATGAAGAAAAAAACAATATATTAAGTGAAAATAAATTAAAAGAAAAAAGAAAATGCTGGCAGTACATGAAAATTGAACTGTTATCTTAAAATGATATTTATAATCTGTATCCCCGTATTCAATATATATTCAATTATTTAAATAAAATAATATATTTGTCCATTAGAAGTTATAATGTTCTTAATTTGGAAACTAACAAGCTATGCCACCGCTCACTATTTTGATTGCAATCTGGGATAGAAAAGTTATATGTGAGATCCAAAAGTATTAGTATTTTCTTTTTCTCATATTTTCTGTGTAATTCAAAAAAAGAAAAAAATTTAATTTTTAAAAATTTCACATGACTTTTTAAATGATCATATAACTTTAAATCTCTATATTTAATTATACAATTTAACTTTAATCATCTCACTCATAAAATATTTTCCTCTCATATATATATATATATATATATATATATATATATATATATATATAATCTCTCAATTAAGTGTAAACTAACTTCAATTGCGTAAATGTCTTCTAATCAGGCAAATTTCAGAAACACGTCCTTGCTGGAGCATCTCAGAGATCTCATGCCACAACCCGAAGTTGCATACGTTGACTAATTTCTGGGAATTTTTTTTGCACTTCTCATATTGCTTTCACAATGTTCATTCCGGAAGTAATATGAAAAATGCAGAAAA
Organism: Glycine tomentella; assembly: GCA_007407185.1. NCBI lineage: Eukaryota > Viridiplantae > Streptophyta > Magnoliopsida > Fabales > Fabaceae > Glycine > Glycine tomentella. Next base: position 1,019,919 of record PYAF01002934.1, on the reverse strand, counting down.
TAATATGGGGAGTGCAAAAAGCAATTATCCTTATTATTAGTAATTACAATTTACAAATCACATATCACATACGCTTTGGCCCAATTATTGACATCAAAATAATCTTAGAAATTTGACGTGCATACCCTCCCAATTGTAGGGGTGTTCGCGGGTACAGGTTACCCATGAACCCGAACCGATTCGAACCGATCCGAACAGTTTGGGTTGGGTCATTTATATATTTGGGTCAAAATCGAACCGAACCGAACCGATCAAAACCGTTCATGTACGGGTTGGGTCACGGGTTTAGATTTACAGATCCGTTGATCCGATGACCCGATCTGTGAACCCGTAATAATAATATAAATTTTATTATTTATATATATATATATATATTAAAAATTAAAAAATAATTTGACAATAAAAAGAGATATGATATTGTAAATGTTTAAGATTGCATTCAAAAATAAGATAGGATATTTTTTAATATTGCATTAAAAAAAAGGATAGAATATTTTTAAGATTGCATTGCATAATATAATAAAATATCTTTAAGATTACATTGGATAATATGATAGAATATATTTAGGATTGCATTCAAAAATTGGTTAAAATCATATCTTTAAATTAGTATAAATAGAAACATATTTTGGTGTTCATGTATGCATTCCATTCCAAATAATATTAGAGAGTTTATGTTTGCATCATTGAGAGAATTGTTGTAAGATCATATAGAAGCGTTTGACAAGTTTGATTCTTCAACTTTCAATCAGGATTTAAAGGTACCTACTTGCTTAAGGAATATAAGCGTAAATGTAACTATTTTATTGTATTCTTCTTCTTGACTTTGGAAAAGGTCGCAACTGGGAACTAGGATACCAGTTTTGTCTCTGTTCTTGATGAATTGAGACATGCGACTTCTGACTGGGAAACTAGGATACCAGTCTGGTTGGGAAACAAGGATATCAGTCTATCTCTATTCTTGGTGAATTGAGACTAGAGCTTTTTGCTGGGAAATAAGGATACCAGCTGGGATAATTGTTGTGTAAGGATAGACTAGGAAACTAGGATTCTAGGAACTCTTGTACACAAAATTATCATAGTGGAGTTATCCATTGGATTAATTATCCAATTTGGAAGTCGTGATTTTTTTACCCAATTGGGTTTTCCACATTAAAATTGATTATGTCTTCTTTATCTATTATTTCTATATTATTGCTTCTGCTGTTCAATGAACAAGGTCCATGTTACTTCACTTATATTTTTTTCATATATTGTTTACCATGTTTATAATATTAATGAATCATATTTTGTTTATTTGTTTGTTTCAGCAAATATGGTTGCAACAAAATTGGTTATAACAAAGTTTGGTTTGTAAGATTCAGTTGTGATTCAGACTATTATAGTAAATATTGTTCACAAATCTTTTGTTTTAATTTATATTATAAGTCTATTTTATA
>PYAF01002934.1:996362-1009592 GCA_007407185.1 Glycine tomentella | reverse complement strand
TTCAGATGCTTTCCCTAATGATTCTTCTCTTATTGTATATGTTACTCTATCTAATACTTTCTCTGAAAAAAAATTGTAAGATTAAAAAAAATCTAAACGAATTCAATTAATTTAACATTGAATTAATCAAATTATATTTAAATTTTAAACCAAATTCACTAAATGATAAATTAAAATAACTATACCATACTATATTTTTATCTTTTAAACCAATGTCATTAATATGCAAATATCCTAAATCATTTTTAAAAATTTGTTTGTTGTTTTTAATAAGATTTTTTTTTTAAATTTCTAGATGTATTAATTAATTTTTTTCGTACGTTTACTTAATTTTTTTAAATATTAATGAAAATAATTAAATAGATAAAATATAAAAAATAATAATTTTAAAATAATAATATAAATAATTGATAAATTTAATGTGATTAACTAAATTAATTATTTTTTAAAATTTAAATTAATTAAAATGATCCTATAACCATGAATGACATAAAGAATATTACTTAATTTAGAGAAATATAAAATGAATTAAATGATTAGGATATATGGAAAGGGAGAAAATCTCACGACTTTAATTTTGTATGCTAACAAACTTTATAGATAAAAAGTTACTTAATTCAGTTACCAATTTATTTTTTACGAAACTTAATTCACTTACCATAATATATAGTACTGAGTTTTAGTTTTAGTTGGTTCAAGTAAGCATTAAGTTTCCAGAAGTTGCTATTCGCTCACTTTCTTTCTCTCTCTGGCTACCTCCGTCGACACAAAAATTTCCCAAACTTCAACAAAACCCAAATCCAAATACCCTTTTTAGTATTCAATCCAAAGGATTCACCTTTGTATTCTCCTCACAGTGGGGTATCATCTCTCACAGAAGAAAAAAAAAATTACAAAGGAAGAGGAAAAAGAAAAGAAAAATGTTGGAGTTGTTCTTCACTGTGGCTTTCTCTGCGGTTCCTCTGACCCTTTACGTGCCTCCAATCCGAAGCCTAAACCTGTTTGTGGAAACAATGGAATATGTTGTCAGAGAATCAAGAACCTACAGGAACAGAGTTTATCCTCGCCTACGCGTAGCTTGGTCTAGAATGTTGGATATCATGCTCTGCAACACAAGGTAGATTCATATGTCAAAGTTTCATGAATTGAAAAAAGAAAAGAAAAACCACATCTTATCTTATTGTAAATATGTTTTTCCTTTAATTTTTTTTTTGTTTTTATTGGATCCTTTTTGTGGTTCTTGATTGTTTTTAGTTTTCAGTTTTTTTTATATAAAAAGATTTCTTTGATTTAACATCAATTTCTAATAATCTACAATGAAGCTTGTATGGTGTTATGAGTTTGTCTTAGAGCAGTTTTGCTCTTGCCACGGATTATTATGCAGTAGAATTAATTGTTGTAATTTTGGGACTTTTTTTTTAATTGTTTTTTTTACATTTTGTGTTGATTCCATTCGGTGGTTCCTTAATGTAACCTTAGAAGGAATAAATGGAATTTTCTGTGTTCATGGAAATATTGATATTTTTTTTTCTTCTGTGTCAATGAAATCTGTGTTTTTGGTCCTTAGCGTCAAACAAGATTTGGACCACAAAGGTTTTTCTCCATATATTTCACCCGGTGTAGAATGGCAAAGGATTTTTTTTTTTTTTTGTTAACAAAAAAAGGACAATTCTGTTACACTTTTTTATAGTACTGCCACTCGCTTACTATGCTTTTTTTTAAAAAAAAAAACAAAAAACAAAAAATGGGAAACGTCACCTTATTTTGAGGGAATGAGAGAGAAAAAAAAATAGAAGGAATAATTGTAATTGATATGATAATAAAAGGAGAAATAAAATGACAAATGAAGTGGAAAAGAAAAAGATGAAGGAAAAAATAAATATATATAACCTTATTTTTTCGATGTATATGTAGGGAACTTGATATAAAATTGTCTTTAATTATAGAGTTTACAGCATTGCTTGTTAATGTAAAAGAGAAATAAATATGAATATTGTGAGAATAATTACTTTTTTAGATGTTACTATTACTATTATACATGTGAAATGGATTTTTCCTTTTAATAGATGTCAAATGTTTGCGTGAGAGAGAGATTTACTAAATAGTAGTAGTAGTTTCCTTTAATCCATTACTTTCATCTTTATTGGTGAAGTCTGAAGTTCCGTCAAGTTTATCTCCAAATCCCTTTCCCATTTTAGACATATCACAAAACAACCTAAAATGGTCCTTATCTTTCCATAGAGAATGTGGGTTTAGTTTTTAGGGTTTATCTTATCTCTAGAAAAAGGAAGAAACATATAAAATGTCAGCGGAGCTGCTTGAGACAACTTTTGGTTCCCTGTTTGATGGTTTTCTATCTCTGCTTCTTGGTATCTGTAATGACCATGATTATGCATATTTGAAAAAAGATTAATTTTTTAAAATTAATTATTTTGATTTCTTTTCAAAGCTTAATTAAAATAGTTTAACATAACATGCATTTAACATCTTCTGGCTTTTAAAGAATATTTAATATTAGTAAAAAAAAAAGTTAAAAATAATTAGAGTTTAATTGTCACAACTTTTTTTAAAAAAGCATACCATCAAACAGTTACAAATTATTTTGTGTATGGTTTTTAATGTGGTTATTATAAAGTTAAAGACAAAACATATAAATGTTTTGTCAAAAAATAAAGATATTAATATGTAATTTAGATAAAATATATATTAAAAACCTTTGTAGTGTCATTACATTTTAATTAAATTCATTTTTATTAGGAATTTGTTAATATATGTTCGGTTACTATTTTAGAATGAGTATCCTAGTAATTTATATTTTTTTATGATATATTCAAGAAAATTAAAATTAAAATACCTTTTTCTAAAGAAATAAGTGGATATATAATAACGCTTATGAAGTAAGGATGAACTTATCTATCACCATATGTGGGAGAAAAAACTTAAGGTGTAATGTATGAATTTTTTATAAGTTAAAGTTAACTATGCGTGCACCTTAGCTTTACGAAAAATTAAATGAAAAAAGTTTCAATAAAACTAGTTGATTTAAACTTATGTGAGAAAATCATTTTCTCTTCTCATTTTTATAAATATTTATAGAAAAATTTATCCAAATAAGATTTAAGCGTGCGTTAATATTTATAAATGTTAACATAGATCACATGTATTTTAAAGAAATAATGTACAAATTATACTTTTTATATTTACAAATACATATATTTTATGAGTATCAAAATTGTAATTTATTAACCTATTCTTTCTATAAGAAAGTATGCTAGCAACATTTTCATTTCTAAAAAAATATATAAACTTTTCAACTAAAAAAGATACTCTGCTCCTTTATTTTCTGTTTACTAAATATTTCATTGTTTTCAAGAAATCCCTTATTCCCTTTCAAGACAAGGAGGTTGCACTATCTTTTTGTAAGATACAAATATTTTCCTTGGATCTTTCGAATTGCGGCTTAAGATAGATTTCGGTTTTACAAGTAATGTACAAAACGACAAATTAGCCCAAGATTGGCACTAACATGATTCTAAATTTCTAATAGTACTTGACACTTGTATTACATGTTTTTAATTTACTAATTTACATGTGCCATCATTGGGTGCACATACTAAAAAGACTAAACATGACAGCAAAGCCTGAATTTTTTGGCCTTTTTATTTTTTTTCTCTAATAGAGTAGCTAAATCAAAGAAGGCAAAGTGAGAAGCAAATTCCCTGCATTCTTCAATCGGAAATAAACTTCAATATAAGCATTTATAGAAAAAGAAAATGAGGAGATCAAAAGGATTGAACCTGTCTCAGAAATCAAAAAACAACTTATGCACTAAATGACCCAATTTTTATTAAAATTCTTTCATTTAATTTATCTAAGCTACTAACAGTGATTGGATCCAACCAAAGAAGTTAATCACCGACAACATGATGGATGAATTAAGATTCAAATTTTTGCAAGAGAAGTGTCCATATTTCACTAAGCAGTGCTTTCAAATGAGGAGACTTGAAAGGAAAAAAAAAAAACTTATCCCAGCTGAAGTACATCAATTTGTTTATGGGAAAAATTCAATTTCTTTTACTTTCTTATATTTTCCCTTGTAAATACTTAGAAAATTTTATGGATACACGATCAAAGTCTTTATTCTCACGAAATCTCTTATCTCTTATTGCAGGTATTGAACCCATGATACAAGAAATATGAGAGAAATAGAAGATAATTAATTATCAACCTAAATAATATCGCCCTGTTTTATGAGAACATTATTTAATCTAGGATAAAAACATAGATAACGAATAAATAAATTTTAATCACTTCCAACAAGTTTAATATATTCAACCTCAGGTTTATGGGTAAGGCTTCCAAAAGCAGCACATATGTAAAGACTAGTATGTAATAAATCTCTCAATGCAGAAGATAGTGAATGTAGGGAATTCTTATTGATGATGCACATGATTGTGAATTTTGCAGAATTTTCCTTTAGCATATGTAATATCATGGGTGGTGTTTCAAGCATAGGGTTCACCCAAAATATCCATAAAAGGAAGCTTAATTAATATGTTGATGTTGTCTTCCATTTTGCATAATCAACCGTGTTACTTCTCCTCAACCCAGATGTTATGATCTGCTTGAGTATAAATAGATCACTAATTAAAGAAGGGGATAAAAAGGGTCCTAGGCTCCTAGCATTTTATTTTCTAGGAAATGGCAAAGAAGAAAATGCTATTTTCAAGTACTAAAGATGATACAAATACAATGTTATCTACCTTGCTGGCTTGATATCAGACTTAAGTCAGAGTAATTAAGTTTGTGAAAAAATTATGAAGTAACTTGATACAAAAACATTTTAGGACTATCTTCATCTTACTTAACAAATAACCTTACAATGTAATTTTTCGGGCCATTTTGGAGAAGTATATCAACGAACTTCTTAACTTGATTCAAAATGCTTTTGATCTTTAATCCTACTTTGAATCTAAGTCGCATAACTATCTTGTGCTGATAGCATAGTTTCAACAATCAAGTAATCATGTATTATCATTTCAATCAGTTTAATTATTTTTTTTATAAGTAGTTGTAGGAGAAGAATATATAATAAAATACATACTTAAATATCTTTTTCATCCCTACAAATTAGTATTTTTTTCGTTTTCGTTCTTGTAATTTTTTTTAATCGTTACCAAATGTGATTGTTTTATTTTTCATTCTTAAAGTACTTTAGATTACTATTTAAAATATTATTTAAAGTGTCTTAAGGACAAAAAATAAAACAAAAACATTTTACAAGGACTAAAATGAAAAAAATAAATTTACAAGGATGAAAATGAAAAAAATACGAAATTATAGAATCGAAAAATATATTTAAGTCTAAAATAAATTAAACTTTTATAAATTAAAATTAACGTGTGCATCTCAGCTTTTGTAAAATCTCTCTTATCTAATTTCTCAATATAAACACATTTTATTTTTTATTTTAGTTTCTTATTTATTTCTCCTATTAATTGTTTACGAAGAAGTTTATCGAAGCAGGACTAAACTGTAATTTTGAAGAGGTGCATGTTCTATTGGGCCAATTGGAGAATTGGGTTTCTCTAGCATTTCTTGGTCAGAATCTATGATTTCATCACTCATCAGCGAGTGTTACTATTTTAGGCAGGATTAGAAAGTCTTTGAAGGAGTAGCACATGGTGATTGTTCACAAGCATGTTATCTCAGTCTGAACATGTTCATTGAAATGATATGAAGCTTATGAGCAGTAAATCATCAAAATTCCCATTCGGTCCTTGACATGTGAAATGCATCGAGAATATTTGCATAATGCTATTGAACATGAAGTTCTTTCTCAAAAAGAAAATATTTGTGGCAATAAAGATATATTGATCAGATTTAATAGATGAAACCAAGTTTCTATGTTCTGTCCAACTAATGCAGCTACTGTTCATGTGAATAACCACCATATGCTATCAACAGTCCTTATTCCTTAAATTTTATATTGTGGCAATATTGTTAGCATTTGCAATCAAGCACAATAATTCTACACTCCCCCAAAAAATTGATACCAATTTATCTCCATGTGATGTGAAATGTGTTCAGTCGTTTTCATTATTCTTTGTGTATCAAAGCTGATATATGGTACATACATTTAAAATGTTTTGTGAGTAATGCTTACATGAGAGTTATTTTTCTTGTGATTAATCCCGTAGCCCTCACTGTGTATTACTGATATATTGTCTTATGTCTTCAATAAACTAGTTCAAGGAATTATTAGATAATATAGGAGTATTATAGTTCTCACTGATCTTCATATGAGATACATAGTTGAGTTTTATTTTGAAAAATTTAAATGTGTTACATAAATTTTAATGGAGATTATGGATATATTATAATCTTAGATTATTTAATAATATTTTACTTCTTAATAATTTGTCCAAGTCCAAGCATTTTAATTCTAATCATGTGTCAGGATGCTCTATCAAACTCTACTATAAATATTGGGCTTGGATGCTTTGTAGAGCATAAAGTGTAAGACATTTGAATCTTGTACATTCTTATTTGAATCTTGTACTTATTGTATTTTTGAATGTTCATCTCGGATTGTAAATTTGAATTTTGGAATGAATTTTAGGTGCACGATTCAAATAAGGAAATGCATGAAACAAATGTCAAAGTGTAAATAGCAGGCTTCGATGTAAGAAAAAAAAACTATGTCCATTGAAGGAAAAAAAACATTTTTTTGACTTTTGTGTAACTGTGTCATGTCATATTCATTGCAAATGGTAGAGGATGGAAGGGTAGCAGGTAATGAATAATCTTTTTTTTTCTTATTTATAAGATCTAAGTTTAAAATGATATTGGTTCCTTTTTTTTTTTTTTTTTTTTTTGTAAAAACCAACATGTAATGTCTCTTATTTCTTAAAAAAGAAATCTATAATGTTCCTTGCATTCATCATTTTTTAACTAAAATACCCTTAATTAAATTAAGAGATAGAATGTATTAACAAATAACTACAAGAAAAATATGAGTTTTAATGATAAAGATGGTTTTGAAAAAAGTTGTAAATTTAAAACAAATTTATTACATTTAATTAAATTAAATATTTTTCATAATTTTAATGAATTAGGTAACTGAGTCTTATAAATAAAAATAGTGGAAACATATCAAAAACATTGAATAGAAAGATTCCATATAAAATAGTTGCTAAAATCTTTAGCCTCCCAATTATAAAAGAAAAGAAATGTTAGCATTTTGTTAATAAAAGCAATGCACTTGTTTCAACTTGTAATGTGTGGAATAGATTGCAATCACTATATACACAAGTTCATTTCAGAGGGATAAATGCAGGCACACTGACCCTTATCTTCATTTTTGCATTTCATTGACAAAATTCAGCATATACAAATTAATGTAGCCAGTGAATACTTATCTCAAAATGCATTTAAAAGGGGGACAGGGGCATTAATTGTAAACTGAGCCTATTGTTTTTTTCTCTATTACTCCTAATTTTAATGTACTTATGGTAGTGAGAGAATGAAACCTGCGTTCCACGGATAAAGATAGCCAAGTACCTGGTACTACTATTGAATTCCTCTTACAGTTGGATTTTTTTTATTTATTACCAAAAGCAGCACTAGATTGGATTCCAGAATATAATTTGCTCATATTTATGTTATTTCACTTTTCACTTCACACATTCAATTAATTTGAATCGGTAGATAAAATTTCAACTGTTCTATTTTCTTACTAAATTAAACTTCAAACAGCCATAAGAATTTTAAACCATTCAATTTTTAACCAACAGTGCTGATTTATGACTATGTGAGAATGAGTGAAGGTGGTGTTGGGGAAGGTCAAATCGCATCTTATCCCTTTTGACCCGTATGAGGTCATTTCCCATCCTCCTTAAACATTAATTTTTCTGAATTTGGCTGATCTTTAAAATAAAGGAAATGTACTTTTGCTTCAAGTAATTTTTCACCGGATATCTTAACATGCACTTTTCTCAAATTAAGATCTCCATATCCCTGAGCATTCTACACACATTTCCTTTTTTAATCCATTTACCATGCTCATGAGATTCGTTACTCCAAAATCTCAATACTTCTGTGTTGGTCAATGGCTGAGAAGCAGATTTTTCAATCGCAAATGCCAAAGGAAGGGGCACAAAAGCTAAGAGAATATATATTGCATGATTACACACAAAATCACACATTAACCACTAGAAGATGCGACTCCTTGTTTCTAGTAAACAAAACATATATTGTGTGAGAGCTGCCATAGTTCTTCATACTACACCTACCTACGTGTAAGAAATTAAAACTTAAAAGAGAATGAGAGAGAGAGAGAGAGAGAGAGAGAGAGAGAGTTGGATGAGAAGCAAAAATTAATAGAGCAAAAAGGATCCCTTTTGCCATCTTGATGCTAATGCGTTGATTCCTCGCCAAAAACCTCAGTGTTACAAACAGGACATTTCTGAAAAGAAGGCAAATGGGGGCAACAAAATGTAAAAACATATTCAAGTGAACTTCAGAAGATAAAATGGATTTAAAAATGTATACCTTGTTAATGCTAAGCCACTTGGTGATGCATTCACCATGGTAGACATGGCTGCATGGCAATTTCATTTGCTGGTCACCTCTTCTGTATGTCATCTGACAAATTACACACCTGTTTGCAATGCAATTTGATTGTGAGTATAATCTGAAAGTATAAATTATAGCTGGAGACTGAAACCAGGAAAAAGGTTGGATAGATATCATAAATCTAGAAGGCAGAGGTTCTAATGGCCCAGAAAAAAGAAAATAATGGTCAAAATATGAAATCAAACTTCTTTTTTTGGTGAAATAAAATCAAACTTCTATGATTAATGTAAGTCCTACATATATAACTAGAGCTTATTGAATCAATTTCTCTGGACATGGGATGAAAATGGAGAACTCTAGTCACCGTAATTAAGACTATCAAAACCTTGTACACTGTAAACCACAGTACAGAAGGAAATAATTAAGCATTCTATTTCCAAGGGCATTGAAGACAAAGAATAGGGGAAATAAACTAAGAGATGAAAATGGACAAGTATAAATGATTTTTCTTCTCTATTGATTGATTATTGATTTAAAAGGTGATGAAAACAAGGGAAATTACAAATTGATACAGGTAAAATTTATAAATGCTGCCGATAAAAAAAAAAAAATTATAAATGCTAAAAGCATAAAACATGTACTAATTTTTGCTCCAATTGTCATATATTGCTCATTAGATTGATCTCAATAACATTAAAGATAACAATGTGTTGAGATTAAATTAAATCTTATAATTTCCATTCCTCTTCCATATTCACCTCATCTTCTGCAACAATGCAATACACTTCTAGGCCACCATTTAACTTTTTCTTATCCAAGTTTTCATCTATTCCATAAAATAAATAAATAAATAAAACCTGAGAACCAGGAGTTTACCTTTTCCCAGAATTTTTTCTTTTGAATAAACTACCAAATTTGTACTTTGAGGTTGGAAGCATATTAATAAGTTCTTGGGAAAGACCTCGGCTTTGAGTCCCAACTGCCTCCCCCAGGTCCAGTAGTTCCTGTCACTTACAAAATATCATTGGCTATTGATCCTCATGATTTCTAATCCTACTTCTATTCAACATACCAATAAAACTGACAAATAAAATATTACAATACAAATTGGCACCAAGTTCAACGATGCCCAACTTCAATCATCAAAATAAATTAGCAACATTTTCATAACAGCTATTTTCTGTTTCTAAATCTTGAAGGCAACACCCTTTTTTTATCTTAATAATTATTTAAATAAAACTTGACATCATATAAAGCACCATTTCAGGTTAATTTGACATTCTTTGAAACTATTGGATATAAAATTATTCACGAGCTTTCACCTAACACAGCTTAATCTTTTAGAGAGTTGGTTCTTGACAAGAATCACAGCGTTACCTTACCTTCACCATGATACGGACTCCAAGTTCTTATGGAGCTCCTACTACCAAGAGTTCAGGTGTTTCAAGTCTAATGAGTTTGAGTGGTTGGGGTTTGGGGCTATTAAATTTTGAACCATTTGGAAGTCTTCACCAAACAAGTTGAATGCAAAAGCCTGCAAAAAATCCTACAATCTCTAAAAGAAAACTTCGAATCCAGAAACATGTTAACTTTGGATGCTTACCCTGTTAATAGTTAATACCTTAAATATTTAAATGCTCTCACTGTGAATTAATTGTATCTGACGTTTAGTAAAACAACTAATATAATCAACAATTTGAAATAAGTAAAACAAATTTCTAAAAGAATCTACAAGCATACATCAGCATTTACATGTAAAACATTAAGTGCATCACACCTCATAAGTCATATTATCAGGATAGATGTTGTCTTGCCATATGACCTGCACCAATGCAACATCAAGGATTAGAGACTTCAGAGGATAAATTTTTATGTTGCTTCTGATTATCAAGTTACAAGTTGAAAACAACATACAGAAGGGTTAACTACTTGTTGACATTAAACAATTGAAATGCAGAGAGATCTCAACTCAAGTTTTTTCTAGTCTTCTTTTTAAATAATATAATTCCCAGTTTGATAGAGCTTATATGGAAGGTAGCACATGAAATCAATTTAGAGTATTCAAATAACATCTTTATGTATTATATTTTGACCTAAATAATGAGCTCCAGCAGAACAAACAAGAGACAAAAACCCTGTTTTTTGAATAATAGATAAATGGAGTATCATAGAAGCAACAACGAATCAAGTCAAGTTTTGTCTAGAATTTGTTCATTCCCAATTAGAGATTCCCAAATGTTGATGATTAGTTAAATTAGAATATCAACAATTAGTTTTAGCAATCAAATTTATTCACCCAAAAAAAACAATTATAACAATCATTTAGTTAGTTAGAGAGATTGAAAGGAAGGGGCTTGGCTTAAATAGAAGGAAGGGTAGAAGGGGAGGCATGGGGAATTATTGATGTTGAGAAAACAGAGCAATGGCTCAGTTGGATGGAAACATTCTTCAAAGATTTCAGCCATTATCTGATTGACATCTAACCAATAAAAGGTTCGTTCTTGTCTTCAAATCTTCTGTACAATTTCTGGGTTTGTATTTTTGGTTTAGTAACATTCCAATTGTTCAATTTACTCAAAAGAAAGGTGTTTGGGGACAATTCCTGCAAGCATAAAACTTTGAGGATGGTTTATATGAAACAAGATATAGAAATTATTGGTTCTACTATGAAAACTGTTTTGGGAGAAAACCAAGTCCAAAAACCCACATATGTAAACAAATTTGTATTTGTATATCAAAAATAAAATAAAATAAAAAAACACTGTTGGCAAAACTACAAATACTATTTGATGCTAATTGTCCTCAATCAATAACTAGACCTAGAAAAGGAAAATGAGTTGTGAGGCATAAAGCAAAGATCCACAGGATATGATAATGAAAAAATACATGATGCCTAACTTCAAAACTCCTTTCTGTTTCTAGGCCATATGTGCAGACATGATTCACATATCAGATATATAGCATTTGATGATAATGATATGATACATGCATTGTATATATACAGATATATATAAAATATTTATAAAACTGATATGTATAATTTTGCAAATCCAAACTAAGAGGATACTTCTGAACATTACTAAAAATAAAATAGAAATTATAAATCACTGCCATAAATTATTGTATATTGCCAACATCATCGCAATATCATTCCCACATTGAGCATCATCTGAAAAGAGGTATCGGTAATGTACCCGGGTATCATGTTATTGGGTTTGTATATGACACGACATGTGAAGCAAATGAAAGGATTGGAGCTTTGCATTAAGCATAAAAATCTAAGTTGTCTGGAAAGGCAGAACTCAGAAGGGAGCTTGACTGCAAGACCCACCCATTGAGCAGAGGGACGAAAGATGATGTTAGGGACCAAAAGGAATCATGGACACCAGGGGAGAAATTGGCCCATCAATTGTCTCATGGGACTAGGGTGGAAAGTTTACGTGAGGACAAATAAGAGGAAAATGGGTAAAAGTAGTGAGCTGGCAGAGAGAGAGATAGGGGGAATGGAGAATTAGCTACCGATTTAGGAAAATGTTGACAAATAGCTGACAGGAAGGAAAGCGGGGCATCTTTTGGAAATCATTTAGTTTGTTATGAATAGAGAGCTCTTGCTCTCTAGAGGAGCTATGCTTTGGGATAGTAGTGTGCTAGTGCTACAGTAATTTTCAGCATTCTAATAATACATATCTCATTTCCTTTCTTTTGTTCTGGCTATATTTGCCATTGTTGGACTCAGTTTTGTATCAGATGGCATGAGTAAAGATATAACTCTGACATTCCAAAATTTATTGGAATAATGGAATTATGCCCTACAACCCAGCCTAATAAGCTGAGAAAAAAGACATAGTTTTATATAAAATCCTCTATCCATGGTTCAATTTCAGTACCATAAATATGGAACTAAACTTTTATGGTTAAATTTTAAATCACCCTGTTTAACATTGACTGTTGTGCAAATAGCAGTGTTTTCAACTTTGGTAATTAAATCAGTTAAACTCCCAGCTTATGACAAATAACACCTTGTGATTAATTCCCAAAATTAAACCCACAGGGATTATTTGTCACAGATTGAAAGTTTTTAGGCAAACTATTTGCCAAAATTAAAATTACTGATGTTTGTCAAATTGAGAGCCCATTGACATTGTGTAAGCCATATAGCCGACCTCACCTAGTGAGATAAGGTTATTGTTGTTTGTCACACATTGAAAGTATAAGCAGACTGTTTGCCGAAGCTAACAACTGCAGGGATTATTTGTCACGTATTGAAAGTTTAAACAAGCTAATTGCTAAAATTGAAACCATGGGACTATTTGCCAAGGGGCCCAAGTTAAATTGAGTAATATTCATTTTGACCAACATTTACTAATAAAAGTGTACAGTGAGTAGATTACATTTGCCATTAAAGTATGCCATGTACACCCAACTATCATTGAAATAGTGTCTCCCAATTTTCAAGCATAGGGGACCCATTGTTCCTACCAGGGACCAATGATTGAATATTAAACCAAGATTTTCAATTAGGTAAGGTAAAAAATTGTGGCTCAATAAATAAGAAAGCTTCCTACCTGGCTACTACTATTGGACTCATGATGATTTGGACTGCCTGCAAAATAAATTTAAAATAATTAAATATAATATAGTATGATTCACATA
>PYAF01002934.1:970692-989668 GCA_007407185.1 Glycine tomentella | reverse complement strand
GGGGGGGGGGGGGGGGGGGGGGGGGGGGGGGGGGGGATCCGGGACAAAATCAAATTGAGCAAAATAATTGAACAAATTTGCCACAACACTTGGTTAGAAATGAATGATTTTCATGACCGTCTAAAATTAGAATGTGAATCAGGTGGTGAAAAATTAAGCACCACCGGAACCATATTTCTTCCCAAATACTATGACCTGCAATTTGTCATAACCAGCAAGCACACCAGCACCAGCAACAGCACGAAGGATATTAGCACCAGCTCCCTTAAACAAGGACTTGGCACCCTCATTCTTGAGGATTTGTGTAAATGCATCCATAGAGCTTTTGTACTTCACAGCTTCACCAGATGTCATCATCATTCTTCTTCTAACAGTGTCAATTGGGTATGAGGCTAAACCTGCACCATTGGTGATGAGCCATCCAAGGCCAAAACTAGCAAAAAAGCTATCCTGCAATGACCAAAGAAAATCACAATAGCAGTCAGCAAATGAAGGAGTTGGAAGCTTTTAAGACAAATCAGAATAGCCTTTTTTGCCTTATTTTGTTTTTTAAAAAATACATTAATGGGAACAAGTACCACATTCTAATTACGACTACCTCTATTCCAAACCTATTGATATTGATGTTTTACAAATTTTAAGTCTCATTATTGTTCAAGTATACTTCTATTTAAAGTAACTAGATTTGATCTTCACCAGGAGGACTACACCTGCAACCTATTTAAAAAGCACTTCGACAAAAACAAGCAGCATGTACGTTTTGTATATTGAATAAGAATATTTTAGACTAAATACATTTTTATTTTTACACTTATTAAATGCTTCTTAATCTGTGTACATAACTTAAACATCAATAGTTTTAAAACGGAGGTATATATATGTAGTAACACACATATGTAAGTCCAACTAACAATATTTAATCAAATAACAAAAGCCAGAAGAGAACACACAATAAGGGTATGAAACCAACCTCCAAAGAGCCAGTTAGGAGAACAGGCTTCAAGGAATCATACATTCCAAAGTAGAGACCACGGTACACAATGATTCCAACACATGAAATGTTGAAGCCACGGTACAGACCAGCAACACCATCAGATGCCAATGTCTTCTTGTAGACATCAACAAGACCATTGAATTGCCTTTCTCCACCCTTCTTTGCAGCCTTAGCATCATTGGCCAAACGAGTACGGGCATAGTCAAGGGAGTATACAAACAAAAGGGATGAGGCACCAGCAGCACCTCCTGAGCCCAAATTACCAGCAAACCATTTCCAGTAACCATCCCTGTCCTTCCTGAAATTGAAAAGCCTCTTGAAGTAGTCCTTGAATGCAAAGTTCAGGGCCTAGTACAATTTGAATTGTAAAATTAGCAACCACATACAAAAAACCAAAAAGAGTTAAAAAAAAAAGAATAAATAATATATGCCCTAATAGTATAAAAGAGTTATACATTGTCAACCAATCACATATTATGATGTATAATGAGTTTGTTAAGGATGACTTTTGCTTGGTTGACATTTGACAATGTAAAACCTTTATACTAATAGTGCATGCCTATTAAACTCAAAATCAAAAGGGGCAAAAGCGAAATAAGTTACCTGAGTAGGGAAATAACGGATGACATTTGCAGTGTTACCTCTCCACAGGGCAACAACACCTTCCTCCTGCATTGTTCTCTTAAAACAATCACCAATACCCTTGTAGGGTTCAGAAAGTCTACCAGCTTTGATCATCTCATCCTGGTTCTGGATCAAGAGTTTAACGCGTTCAATGGGGGCAGCAGCAGTTTTAGACACAGCAGCTGAAACTCCACCCATGAGAAAGTCGATAAGGAAGTGTCCTTTCTCAGCAGGAGCTGCAACAAACACATGGGAGGTTGCTGTTGCAGCTCTGCATGCTGGCATCACCGGATACTGCAATGCAGCATTCGAGTAATTAGCGAACGAGCGCCTCTGGTGGTACAAAGGAAGGCCAGTACGGAAATGCTGCTGGCCTGCAACCTTCTCAAAGATTCTAGGGTGCTGAACCTGATCAACCATTTCCTGAACAACGCAATAACCCGACGCCAAGTAAGGTCAATCACTTTAGGAGAGTGATCATATAAGAAAGGAAAACACATTGTAAAAATTTAACCAGACAAGAAATGTGATTGATTCTTTAGTACAATAATTTAATTGAAATGCACTCACAATTACACTGCCATCTAATCTGTATGATTAAATTAACAGTATGACAATTAAACTCCAGAAAAAATCTTCAGTATTGAGTTCATATGAATAATAAACCATAATCAAACAATGTCAAGGTAAAGTTTGTAGCCCGACAACAGAAACACAAGAGAAGAAGAAAAAACATAAAAAAATGAAAACATCCAATTATCGTATACCATCGTTGATAAGTTCTAACTCCAAGGAATAATTCTAAATTTGTTATAACAAATTTCAGTTTTTTTCCAGGATGAAATGAAACATATATAATAACATATCACGTAACAGTTCCTAAATATTAGCACGATTAATCAGTGATTACATGATATGTACCCAAGAGCAAAGCTTCAGTTTAGAATATTTAAATTTAACCTTAACACGAAAGAGCTAATTTGATCAAGAAATTTTAATAATAATAATAACTAGTATTGTTTTATTATTATTATCTATAACTATTAATAATAAAATAAGAATTATTTTATTTGGTATACACATTTTTTGAGCAATTTTACCCTCTATCAATTTATTCATTTTTTAATCATTATCCCATTACTTTCTTTGCTTACTTTTTTTACTTCTAAACTTTTCTTCTTTTTTTTTTCTTTTATTTATATTTAAAATATATAGAGACACTAACTCTTCCAATAATAATAATAATAATAATAATAATAATAATAATAATAATAATAATAATAATAATAATAATAATAAACAACTCCAAAAAGTCATCACCAATCTGTTACATCAACCAAAAGGTCAGAAAATGAAATATATCGGGGGCTCCATTAATTTTTATTCAATTTCATTAAAATAATGAACAGTATAATATAGTATAACTATATAACAAAAATCGCAAATAAAAAAACCATAATTTTTTAGACATTAAAATTTCAGGCTTTTCAAACATGCATAATTGTGCGCTCTTATCTCACACATCAATCAACAATGAGAAAGTCACGTAAAAGGATCCGATCAGATTCACTAATGTCATGTTCTACTATTTGGAAAGAAAAAAAAAATATAAAATCCCAAAAACAAAAATTGATCGTAGTATTAAGACCCCCACCGAAAGGTTCAGAAGAGAAGAACTTTACGCAAACCCACTTGAAAAAAAAACAAAAGGGTCAGAGAATCAGCTTACGGATCAAGCAATGAAATCAAAATGCTTCGGAGAGATTAAGGTTGGAAAACGACAACCCAAAAGGCGAAAACAAAAACCTTGATGGAGGAGGAGGAGAGGAAGGGTATTTGTGAAGAGTGAATGATCGATTAACCTTTGAATGGATGGTTGGTGGCTACGCGAGATTGTTGGAGAGGAGAGAAGACCCTTCACAAATGGTATGAATGAATGAATGGTTTGTTTAACAATGCCAAGAGTTTGGGGAATGAGAGTGAAACACGAGATGAGCTTTGAACACAATTTAATGGGGTGACTCGTTGGCACAATCATATACTGCCACGTGTATTACTTTTTTGTAATACTATTGTTTTGCTAGTAGAGAGAATACAAGAAGGCCTCAAGAATAAAAATGTTTATGTATGGTATGGTTGCCTGATTATCAGGGGAAATTTTACATTAAAGTTGTGGCTATAAAGATGATAGGAAATAATGATGGTTGGAAAAGTAAAGGTAAAGTATATGGTAGATAATTGGATGGGTTCATTAAGTATGTTGTTGATTTTATATATTATGAGGGATAAAATCAATTTAAGCGATGATAAAGTAAAATTCAGTCATCTATGCGTCTTGAAATAAAAAATTAGTGTCCAACAAAAAAATTAAAATTATAATTAAGTTTATTTATTTTGGCAAGAAATGTTAGCAAGAGCATATCTAATGTTAAGGTTTTCAAATGTGTTTTGAAGTTTTTTTTTTCCTTAATAACTTATATTTTTTGGTGCATATCAAATTTAAGAATTTTAAATAAATTTTATTCCAATACAAAAGTTTTTTTTTAACACACAATACAAAAGTTTTCAACATAATTCTTAATATTTTTTGTTGAATTTCCAGAGATAGAAAATATTTATTATTATTAAGACGCAATTGCTTATGTAAGCAAGTGATTCTTGTTCTAATAATTAAGAACACATAAAAACGTTAAAAACTTATAAAGAATTGAGTTAAGAACTTCATTGAATATGTTTTAAGACATTCTTTAATATACTTTTCAAATATTTTTTAATTATTGACTAAAATTTATTAAAATATATATATTTTATCTTTTTATTATGTTAGTCAATAACAAATATAAAGATAAGATAAAGTGATAACACATGAAAGTTATATGGTTTGTCTTAAACTAAGATTATGTGTTTTTTTTTTTAACGGAAACAAAGACTATGTTAAGTCATTGACTATTACCTCCATAAAATAAAGGGTTATATCCATGGGTGTTAGCCCTTCCTTCTTCACCAATTTAGTGAATGAAGTTGTGAGTGACTCCATAATTGATTAGTACCACCATTTTGCAACTCATTATTATGTATCTTTCTTCTTTTTGTTATTCTTAGCTTTACAAATTCTTTTGAGGTGTCCTTCTTCACTACAATAATAACACTTAATCTTTCTTTGAGGTTCAGATTGTGATTTATGTAACACCTCAAATTTTAAATTAAAAATATTACTTAAAAACATTTTAATTTAATTTATTTTAAAAATACGTGTCACTTTTTTTTTTTACTGCTACTTATAAATAATAAAAACATCTTCCTATACTATTTTTTTAAAAACAAAATGTGATAGTCAAAAAATACTAAATAGTTACATCGAATTAAAATAAATATAAATATAGAGTAATTCAGTTTTCATACATAAATAAAATAAAACTTGTAGTGTCACAAAGAATTATACATTTACAATCCATAACAGTGTGATCATAAACAAATTAAATACATTTTTCATTTCTGCTACAGCAAAATACATGTTTGTGGAGAAAATATCTCTCAAAGTGCATCAAAACAGTAAATAAACTAGGACCAGATTAACCACTTATCATAGTACAGAATTAACTAAGACATGTCCTCGAAAGAATCGTCACTCTCTTCCTCAGACATCAATTCCAATTGCCTCAGTAGTTCGTGGTACTCTTCCATCTTCTCGGATGACATATTCGAATGGTCACCTTGTAACCTCTATTGAGTGTAGGAATGACAACAAAATTCGTACCCATGGGTACCCACTCAAATTCGCCCCAACTTTGACAGAAAATATCCAAATTGACTAGAAACAGATTTGAGGATTACCAAACTAATAAGATAATTAACAATTGAATGCCTCTATTGGTACAAAGGAAGACCAATATTGAGATGCAGATGGACTACAACCTTCTCAATGATTCTAAGATGCTGAACCTAATCATGGTGACTTTCTTGAATAATCAAACAACCCAATGTCAAATAAGGTAAATTAATTTAGGAATCTGACCATTACATGACAGATAAGAAAGAAAAAACGTGGTAAAAAGCAAAACAAACAAGAAAGATGATCCTTTAGAATATCATGAAGTAGACAAAGACAATAACTGAATTGAAATGTATTATGTGGAAAAAAAATTACGCTTTCAATTATATATGGTAAATCTAATGATTTATATAATAACTAGTTTGAGATCATCTCAAGGATGATTTTTATAGATTGTTGAAAGTATAAAACATTTTACTGTGAATTGGGATTTTAAAAGTCCTTTTTTTAAAAAAATAGTATGCTGTTTAATTAATACTTTTAAATAATATAAGTTTTGTTCTTTTAGATTTTTTGAAATAGAAAGTCAAAATCTCATGATATTTAATTAGAATTTTTTTATAATTTACAAAAATGTATTTTTGATATTAAAAATCATACAAATTCTGATGAATTATTTATATGGTAAATTTTGTGTTACTTTTTAGCATAATATACAAATATCATACTCCTCCAACAATCCAACTCAAATTCTTAAAGACTTTTCTATTCTCTTATTCCTTTTTCTTTTTTCTTTGCCAATTGCTGTACTTCTTTGTGTGTCTCTACATCACTGTCCCCCCCTAAACAAAATTGTGAGTCAGACTTTTCTATGCATCATTGCCTACATAAAAGGCCTTCATCAAGTTTTTCTAACCAAACATAGTTGAAGCCCTGTCATAATTAAGTTTCAAATTTGCTATTGAAATGATGAAGAGTATCCTAAGCTCATTGAACATGAATTATCTATAACTTCAATTGGAATTTTCCTTTTTATTGTGAGATGATCGATGAATGTTTTCCAATCTGATTATTGATCTTAAATAGTTAAATCTCAGTCTATAATTCAGTTTTCTTTTTATTCTATCTATTCCCTCTTCTCTGAATAATTTTTGTGTATGAAGAAAAAATAAGTACAATAATAAATATCATTTTAATTTTTCAATATGATAATTATTGTGAAGAAATGTTATTTAAGAGGATGTGATATGAGAATCTATTAATAATTAAAAGATTGAAAATTATATTTATTTTATTTAAGCCTTATTTTTGTTTTTTGTTATACTTATCATTAACTTTTGTAACTTTGATTGTTTGCTAAAACTTTATGAATTTTTTCAAACCTTATAAATATTCATTCGGGGATGGTCGCAAATTTTTGATTTTGAAATATAATTTTTAAAGCAAAACATGCTTAGCAAAATTGGAGTTAAAGAAGATTTTAACCCAATTTCAAAAGACTTATAGGTGAGTTTACAAAACCAGAAAAAAGGCTTCCTGTTTAAGTTTTTCATTAACCCTGTTCACTCCCTAATCAATGAAATAACAAGAATCCTCCTCCAAACCTTGGTCTAAGCAAATTCAGCTCTGCCTCCAACCAGCCTGTCGCCACTGCTGGAGCAGAACCAGCTGTCGTCGACAACCTCCACCAACACAATTGTGAACCCGACGATGATGCCACCACAAATATAAAAAGTAGCATCCTAAACGGGAGGCAACAAATTAAAGAATAAATGTTCCTGGCAAAAACCAAAATCAACAGAAGCTAGGAATCGATTACTGGACAAAATATTTTCATAAAGATCAAAAAGAATAGTGAGAAGAGAAATAAATAAGAAATTGGATGAAAATGAAAGTTGTTTGATTGAGGTGAAATAAAATGTAATAGAAAGAGAAATATTTGAATTAAAATTAAGTTTTTGATAAGAAAAGAAATTACCTCATTACTAAAAATATCATTTTGACCTTTCCTTTCATTTTATTCTTTCATTTCCGCCATCTTTGTTGTGGTGCTATCGTTCTTCCCAAACTCATAACCCTGCAACCTGTTACAACAAACAAGCACAACACCAGCAGCAGCACTGTGAAAGATGCTAGCACCAAATCCTTTAAACAAGGACTTGGCACCCTCATTCTTGAGGATTTGTGCAAATGCATCCATGGAGCTCTTGTACTTCACAGCTTCACCAGATGTCATCATCATTCTTCTTCTTATAGTGTCAATTAGGGTATGAAGCAAACCTTGCACTACAGCAGACGAGAAATCCTATGCCAAAGTCAGCGAAAGAGCCACGCCGCAATTACGGAAGAAAATGACAATAGATGATGGAATTGGAAGCTTTCCAGGAAAAAAAAAAAAAAAACAGAAAAACCTTTGTCTTATTTAGTTGGTTTACATATATTTTTAAGTCTCTCAAATTTAAATCATATTTTCTAGTTATTAAAATTTAAAGTTAATTTTTTTAATTTCTGAAAATTACATAATATTCACATTGTGAGTCAAAAGGATAATAAAATATTTATAATTTATGATGACTTTTGATTGAGTAAACTACAGTTTAGATAATTTAAAATTGTTAGAATCAAATCAATAAATGAGTATATTTTAAAGCAGTTGATAAGTTTTTTTTATTGACTTGATTCTAATAATTTTTAATCATCAAAAACTCATACTTTAAAAATCAAAATTTATCACATATTTTTTATTTTCTATTTGACTTATATTGTGTATAGATACTAAAAATAACATTTTATAAATTTTAACACTAAAAATACAACTGCAAATTTAGAAGATCAAAAACAAAATGATCCAAATTTAAAGAAATAAAAACAACATCAATATAATAACTAATAAATACTGCCTACTAAGTAAGTCAAGCTTTTAAATATTTGATCAGATAACACATATATAAGCCATAAGAGAACACATAATATGGGGATGAAAGTTAACTGAAACCAACCTGCAAATTCCCAATCAAGAGAACTGGCCTCGATCAGGGAATCATACAATCCAAAGAAGAGACCACACGGTACAAAACTCCAACACAAGTAATGTTGAAGCCACGATAAAGTCCAGCAATACCATCAGATGCATATGTCTTCCTGTAAACATCAACAAGACCACTGAATTGCCTTTCTCCACCCTTCTGTACATTATTAGGTAAACAAGTACGGGGCATAGTCGAGGGAGTAGAGAAACAAAAGGGATGATGCACCAGCAGCACCTCCTGAGGCCAAGTTTCCAAAAAACCATTTCCAGTAACCATCCTTATCCTTGTTGAAATTGAAAAGCCTATTGTAAGTAGCCGTTCAAATGAAACTTCAAAACCTTGCTTGTAGAATTCAAATTCCAAAGTTGGCACCCACATACAATAAACCAAGAGAGTTGGAAATAGTCAAGCTAAAAATGAAACGGTTTTAATAGCCATATGTACTGTCAATGTAAATATTTTTACCCTATCATCCTTAAGTCTAATTTTCAAAGTAGTTATTATAAAATTCAACCAATTCATCACACGTGACAATGTGTGATTGAATTAATGACAATAAAAAAAATCTTTAAATTATTCATGTATATATTATTTAAGTTTTTTTTTTTTTGTCTTAATCATCTAGTTCATCAAAGATATATTATTTAGGTTTAATTATTATTTTAGTTCTCTAATTTAATTTTTAAGCTCAATTTAGTCTTCTTATTATTAAAAGATTTAATTAGGTTATATGAATTTTAAAAATGGTTTAATTAGGTTATTTTATTTTTAAAAGTTCCAATGAAGTCTCTTATTTTTTTTAAAAAAATGGGTTAAATTGGGTCACGTTATAAACCAAATTCGGTTCCATTTTTCAAAAAAATTGGAGCAAATTAATAAAAAGAAATACAAATTGAATTAATTTTTGAAAAAATAAAGGATGTAAATGAATCCTTTAAAGATAAAGGGATAAATTAATATTGAATCATTATTAAAAATTAAAAAATTTAATTGAACCTTTTAATAATAAAAAGATTAAATTAAATCTAAAAATTAAATTAGAGAAACAAAATAGTAATTAAACCTTTTATTTATTGATAATCAAAAGGACAAAACCAACATAACTTACGTGAGTAGGGACACGTCGGATGACACTTGCAGTGTTACCTCTCCACAGGTAAAAAACACCCTCCTCCTGAATTGTTCTCTTAAAACAATCTCCAATACCCTTATAAGATTCAGATAGTCTACCAACTTTGATAATCTCATTCTGGTTCTGTATCAAGAGTTTAACGCGTGCAATGGGGGCAGCAGCAGTTACGGACACAACTGCTGAAATTGCACACATGGTAAAGTGAGCAAGCAAGTTTTTTTTTTCCTCAGCAGGAGCTGCAATAAAGACTGGGGAAGAGGATGTTGCTGGAACAGTGGAGACATCATCGATCAGTTGCAGCTCTGCATGATGGCATTGCAGGATACTGCAATGCAACATTCGAGTAATATGCAAATGAGTGCGTCTGTTGTCGGTACAAATTATGAAGACATGTTTGGATCTCAATGATTCTAGGGGGCTGAACCTGATCAACCATGGTGACTTTCCCAAATTGCAAACAACCCAATGTCATATAAGGTCAATTAATTTAGGAATGTAATCACAACATGACAGATATGAGAAAAGGAAAAACGAGAAATTAGGGTGATTGCTTGGTTCATCAAAATTAAAAGAAGGCAGAATCTAGAATTTAGTTGATATGCAATGACAATACATAAGATCCTCACCTCACTGTAATATGTGTATATCCACTTTCACATGTCAAGGTCTACAAGCTGAGCTACTTGGGGAGGGCAAGAGGGAGAGATTCTAGAACTAACTTTTTACTGTTTTTTTCATTCCAATCAAATACAACACAAATTTCCTACTCAAAGAGGATCTAAAGACTTCGTACGTCCACATCTCCTTTGTTAAATATACTACCAATTAAATAATATTTTATTAAAGATAACAGAGTAAAAAATATATTAAAGTGTAAATATGAATGTTTGATTTAAAAAGGCTTAAATACAATTTAGTTCTTCTATTTTGTTAAATTTATAATTTTTCTTCTTTTATTTTAAAAAATTCTTAATTTTGCTCCAATTCTTAATTTTGCTTGTACTTATTTCATTTATTTTTTAATGATACCCTAAATAAATATGTTAGTTCTAAGATTTAGTTTGACCAAATTATAAAAAAAATAAAACATAGATAAAATTAAAGATTGAACAAAAATTATAAACTTTTAAAATAAGTAAACTAAATTTTTCTGTTTTAAACTTGAGGGATCAAATTACGGATTGAGCAAAATAAAAGAATCAAAATTAAATTAAATCATTTGAAAATATATAGTAATATATAGATTGGTACAAAAATTTGCGTAATGATATAAAAAGCACTTAAAAGATTGAGAATTTAAAGGATGATTAAAATTCGGATCCACCCCACCAGTCCACCTCAATTCAAAATTAGTCGTGCATATCATATTAGTCGTGCAATTAGCTCATGTATGACCTGACTAGTTCTATGATTAAACTAGTTACCCAGTTCTGAACCGGTGAATTCATTTAGTTAAATTGGTTGATCCAAAATCAATTATTTTTTAGAAAATTACAAATTAATGAAAATACAAAAAAATATGATACACTAAAAAATTATACCAATGACCTAAAATTTATTTAATGAATCAATTTATCACCAAATTATCATAATTAATTATTAAAATTATGACATAATTAATAAAAATACTTATATTTTATGTTACTTATACTTTTGTATACAGTCTGACTATTGACTCAATGATTTAACTAATGACCCATCAATGGAGTGCCTCAACCAAATCAACCATTGATCATGTTTTTAAAACAATGGATTGAACCATGTTTGAGATGGTTAAATTTCTAATATTTCTTAACGTCCTCTGCATGTTCTCACGTGTTGCTCGCAAAAGTAATAATACAATCAATTGAAGAGCTTTTCTCTTAAACAACGTATTGATTTTTAGTTTTGGATATGAAAATTAAAAAGGGTGCTAAACGATATTTACGATACTTCATTAAATGGTTTCATCATCCAGTGGTGATATTCATATATCTCACTCTTTTATAACTCATTTTCATCTTTAGTTTTTTTTCTTTATTTCTCTGTCTTTTTTTTCATCACATCACATATTATATTTGTCCTTTTTTCTTTTTCTTTTTCTTTTTATCTCTCTTCTCTCCACCCCAATCCACCAAAAATGGGTAGACAATTAATATTTTCGTTCATCTAATTCAAATCTTATTAGTTAGAGTTTAGGGTAACTTTTGAATAATAAAAGGGTTAAATTATTTTTTTTTTCCTTTAATAGGTTTCCATTTGATACATTTATTTTTAAAAAGATTCAATTATGTTTTTTTTATAAATGGATTCAATTTTGTCCTTTTAGTTTTAGGTCTTGAGTATGATTCTTGGATGTATAACTTTGGTTGTATTTTCATTAAAAAATTAAATTTAAAAAATAATAAATATTGATTTATCCATGTTGATTTACCGATTCAACTAGAAAATCAGTTAGGTCAATTGTTCAAATTGGGTCAATGACATATTCAGTGCAATGACAACTTGGACCAATTATACCACTGTTTTCCGGTCTAACCAGTTGGACTAACTAGTTCAAGATGATTTTTAAAATTATGAAAAATTATAATAGACTTGAGTTGAAACTTAATAAGAAAATCACAATCAAATATTTTATTACAGTAACACATTCCAAAAGAATGATCTCACTTCATTTACAAATAATAGAGTTGTGTTGTCCTTACTATTGCACATGTGATCTATAACAACATTTTTTGTCTAACATTTAGTAAAAGCGTTGCTAAAACTTTTGACAACAGTTAAAAAATGTTATCAAATATGAATAAATATTATTAATATATTTTCGTGACATTTTATTAAATGTTTTTTAGTATATCATAATAATAAACAATCATCGCATACCAATAATAAACAATTGTGTTTTCGTTGTTTATTTTTTTAACCCCTTCCATAAATAATGGAAACACGATTTTGTTATGCAACAAAATTTTGTTTCCGTTGTTTAACATTTTTCACACCCCTTCACTAAACAACAAAAGATGATTCTATTGTATAATTTTACAATCAAATTGTATTTTTGTGAAAAAGGTAATTTTAGAATTACATAAAAAAATATCAACATGGGTAGTGTGAATAGAAAACATGGTGTTTTAATAGTAGCTCCCAATATTGGTTGTACTTATAACAGGCACAATACTACTATTAGACAATCTTCGGTATTCTGACAAAGAAATAGGATCATACTCTCCCAAGATACTATCATTTAAATGATTGGATTGTAGATGAAGCTATATATTAAGCCGTAGCATTTGGGCACTTTTAGGTTATACAAAATTCAGAAGATTTTTCTTATGTAAGAATTACTTTTAAAATATAAGGATTAAATTAGTTATTTATTATTATTAGTATTATTATTAAAGTTTAACAAAATGAATAATAAAGATGAATTATTTTTTTAAAGTTATTTTTGAAGTCACTTGATCCTTTTTCTATATGAATAATTACCCATGAATTATCCATCTAGTTCTTATAATTGTATAAATTTAACCTTTTAATTCTTACACATAAAAATCATCTCTTTTAGTCTATGTCTAAATACTTTGGGATCCTTTTTTGTCTCTGCCGTTACAAAATAGCAAGGATCAAAAGATATAATTTGTATAACAATGAAGACTGAAAACTAATATTTGTTAATAAAAAAATTAAGACTAAAAAGGATGAAAAAATTGTTAATACAAGAGACTAAAAGGGATGAATATTAAATGTAGAAAGTAAGATAAAGTTTATGCACCTATATATAAGGACATAATAAGTAATATATATGAAAAAAAAAACTCATTTTGTCCTTATATTTCTTATATAATTTTAGTCCCTTTTGATTGACTTTATTAGATTGTCAAGAATTGCAGTCATAACAGGCTAAAATAACAATTTTTCTAAATTGAATGACTAAAAGAACAAATTTAAATTTAAGAGACAAAATAATAATTCAAATTTAAGGGATAAAAAAAATAATGCAATCACTATAAAAGTTAATTACTAATGTTTTAATATATATATATATAGAAAATCTTTGACTGTGGTACGTGCTAATCTCGTTGGGATTATCATAATCATTGAATCTTGGCTTAGCCTTTTTTGACCTTAAACAAAAGTCACATGTCCCCGAAACTAAAAAACCAACCTTTTCCTATAATCAAAATGGGTATACAAATAAGTTTTAATTGCATCTAAAAAATAAAAGCAATAAAACTTACAACAGTACAACAGAAAATGAAGATATAAAATACCAAAAGATACATGTTTTAAACATGTGAATATCTCACAAAATAGATTAAGTTCGCATTCTTGCAATCAAGTTATCTATCGTTTATTTTATCAACAAAAACAATTCATTATTAAGAGTAAGAGAATAATTGTACTCAACATTCACAAATATATATATATACACACACACACATACCATGAACCTATTTGAAAAAAAACAATCCTCAAACAGTATAAGTACATCTTAAGCACTAACCACATACATTCCTTAATTACTATGGTTATCATAAGATTACTCCAGCCTATGCAGCAAAAAATAAACCAGTATTGGAATATAATCCAGTTTAGTTATTACATATATACATGATGGCAGAAAAATGCAGTACAAATTTATACAACAACCATAAAGTCCGCTCC
Source organism: Glycine tomentella (assembly GCA_007407185.1). Lineage (NCBI taxonomy): Eukaryota > Viridiplantae > Streptophyta > Magnoliopsida > Fabales > Fabaceae > Glycine > Glycine tomentella. Next base: position 975,473 of record PYAF01002934.1, on the reverse strand, counting down.
CAAGTACCCCATCTATGTGGAACTTCAATTCCAAACCATGCAACAACATACCACAGCCTAAAACATACGCAACACCTTTCATACAGTACATTGAATTAGTAAAACACAAGTACATAAAAAAGTTTCTTTAGCTTTGAGGATACCCAAGACCACGATCTAATCTTGATAAGATAATTCATAAAATGACAAATTTCAGTTGATGACCAAAAAATAATTTCTATATTTATTGTGATTGGGTACACTTGCTTGTCACACGTCACTCTACCTTGGTGAGATTATATATGATTGAAGAAAATCATTATTCAACTACGAGAATTGATAGGTAGATTTGTTGGCCCTTTAGACCAACATATCATGTGTATTATATCCTTAATTAATTAGTCCAATTATATGTTACCATTTATAGTTTTTTTTAGCAAACTTCAAAACTAGAAATCAGATTGTATGATACTATTTAAATGAGAATTCTTCAAAGGAGAACACACTTTTTATCCTATTTCTTTTGAGTTTCACACTATAAGCTATCAAGGCTTGTGAGAAATACAAGCAATGTGGTTCAAATATACAAGTACAAGCCCCTTCTAAGAAAAAAAAGAAAAATATATAAGTACAAGCTCTTCCACTCTTACTTGCCTATTCAGTTTGTACAGTTTTATTTCACACTTGCATTGTGCTCTATGCTTGAGTTAGTCTCATAATTAATATGTATGTTAGTTTTTTTTGGAAAACGCATTGTTACACTTTTTTTTTCTGGAACTCACTGCTTTAGAAGTTTTGGATTCCGTGTTTGCTTAATTAATGAGTTTGACGTGTTTTATTTTCCTCTCTTGTTTTATTTCACAACGTGTAATTGAGTTATAATTGATGGAAAATTCCTTCCATTGCTTTAAAACATAGGAGAAATTAATAACTGTTTTTGTATAATTATATATAACCTAAATGCCATAACCTTTCAATTTCAACATATAATTTTTTTATTGGGTTAATTAAAATATACTCAAGTTTTTGGATTGTATTCCTTGCACCTTTTCACAACTAACCTCCTAAATTATTTTTCCAAGTGAATGCATTACCAATTTTTTTTCTTCTTAATGTTGATTAATATGCCTGCAGCAAATAATTCTAATTGTCTGCTATAAGAACTGTCGGTTAGCATGTGTGTGTATGAAATAATTCAGGTGAATTAGCTATTAGGTCTGGAGCATAAGTTGCACACAGATTTGGTACTGATAAAAAAGGGTTGAGTGGTCAAGAAATGCTATTAATGAGGAAACATAATGGAAGTTATGTGCAGTCACATTTATAAATAGCAACATTATTGGAGTCATCACTTGTTAGATCTTTTTTTAATCTGCAAAGCTTTTAATTAATTTTACTCACTGCCTTACAGATAAGGACAGAACCTGGGAACAGTGCATGGAAGTAGGGCCACCTCAATGTTGATTAATATCACGGCACATATGCACTGGATTTTAATTTGATGGACAATTTCTACTCTATGGACTGTTTCTGAGTTGTTTTTGGAGCCCCCACACTCTTTACTTTTTCCCTTTGTGAAGTCATCATCTATGAAGCCTTACAATATTGACAGTGGAAAATGCATGAACATAGTGGGGGGCATGGAAGCTTATTTAGAGGGAGGCTTTTATGTTCAAGTTACATGGATTTTCAGCCTTTGAAGTTGATGTTTCAAGAGTTCAAAGACAAATTGATTGAATTGGTTAATTTATTGTACATGCGAACAGTTCAAGTTGCAATTACAATTTACAAGACATCTCTCTAGGTAGAACCAGAAATTTGTAAGGACGTCATATTCATATATATGGCACTAATAAGGGAAATGAGCAGGTGGACTATGAGTAGATTGAATAGGAAGTATGACAAATACAACAATTTTTGATTTAGGTCTCCTGTGACGTATGCTACTAGCTTGGTGATGGTGAAGTTTCGAAGATAATCAACTGTGTGGAATTCTATCTAATGATGGCGTGTATTCTAACATTTTGTTTAACAATAATGCCTTCTAGTGATATGTCAAGTCTTGTGGACCTTGCCAATTATGTATGTTGGCTAACGGTAAATATTGCGTGACAGATGAATATTTCTTTAGTTTTGAGGAAACGTTGATTATTAATTGTCCCAATGTATTTGGCCGGCTATTATGAAATTTAGATTTTTTCTTTCCCTGAATTACAACTGGTTAAACAAATTAATGGATCCAAAACCTTTGCTTTTGTTTCAAGATGGGTTTGGGAAGACATAATGAGCAGCAGTATGTATAAGAAAAAAACAAGGTTGGAAGAAAAGTTTCTAAATTTGTGAGATGTTGTTTGTACATAATGGAGTGGATTCAATGAAAATCATCAGGTGCATGCATGCAACTTAACAATGGATAGATAGAGCTTTAATTAATTAATTAATATTTTCTATAGTGACAATAACATTGAGAAAATCTCATAACGCCTTGGATATTTTCTTTTGGGCTGACAAGTATTTTTAACTACTTCAGGTTAAATCATCAAACATTTCTCTATGTTTAATAAAAAGAGACAAGTCATTAATATCAAAATTTGAAAGCACAACAATATTTTTATTACTGTGTTGAGTGATTTATTTTTAAGTCTAGAAGAACAAAAATAACGCTCACTTTCATTACAACACATGTAATATAACTTTTTAGCTAGTAACATTTTTAATAAATGTTAGATAAAAAAAATATTGCTAAAGATTACATAAGTAGAAGTGATTGTTTTTTATCCATAAAAATTAAGCCTTTTTTTATTAAACATTTCCACCAAAATCCCACAATGTAGAAGTGATTGTGGGATATTAAGCTCTTCCACCAAAATCAACCCCCCTCATATCAAAAAGCCTTTTTCGGTTAAGCTTAGGGTTGGTCTCTCTATGTACCTATGTTCAACTGTTGAAGTACCCAAGTGATATTTATGTTTTTCATTTGTGGTGACTGTATTAAATTTCACTAGGTCAAATGTAAACATATAAAATAAGTCTTGATCCCTGAAAATTATTGTCCAATTTTTTTATAACTGCTCATTTTATTATTTACCCCGCCATCATGCTAATATGTTCTGAAGCCACTGTGCTAGCTGCATTTTCACTCACTAGTCTCAGTACCACTTCCACCACTTTCAAAATCAAACCTTGCAATGCAAGTGTGTTGGTAATTTTCTTTGTGTAGGTTAGAATTCATAACCGGCATTTGGGACCCCTCATATGACACTGTCCAAGTTCCTGTTCAAGCAGGAAGCATAAAATCTAAAACCTCGAATCAAGTCTATTAAAAGAATTTATTTTTTCAAAAAGGCTGTGAAGGAAGGAATATGAATTGCCACTACACAGTGTCTTTATGTACTTTCCCCCGTTTAAGGCTTTCAGCTTCTTCAATATTGGACTCGAACTTCAACTGGATGATGCATGTCTTAGAATTTTGTCAGGTTAGTTGTATTGTATTGTAGTATCAAAGATGGAATAATTCTCCTCTGCAATGATATCAAGTTGTTGTGTTCAAGAATTGGTCAAGTTGATGAAGCAACAGAAAGGATAATCTTCTTAATTTACTTTCTATACAAATCAATGGATAAGGTTCCCAACCATTGGTATTAAGAAGACGGAATTGAATAATGTGGCCCATTACCTCCAAGTGCTTCTTCTTCTTAAGAGTTAAGACCTGAAAAATTAAAGTCAATTTTCTCACTGGATTTCCGGGATATGCCATTTATCTTTAGGTATTGAGGTGTAATAACTTTATGCCACTTGTGGAATTTTGATACCATGCCTTGACTTTAAATTATATATACCTAAGGTTTTGGCAGAATATATCTTCACAATAATGCTCATTATTTCTTTTATTCTTTTAACGGTAGAGTGAATTAAATTATGAATGGACTGCATACTTTTAAGTTTCTCCCCAAAATTTTTACTACAAAGAGAATATTGCTAAAGTTAAATGTTGGGGGGAGCGTCAGGGATAGACAGCCACAGAGCTAGATATCTGTATTTACTGTGTGATTGTGCGTCTAATTAAGATCGGTCATAATATTTTATACGTCCAAAGAACAAAATATTTCATAAGATTCCTTGAATATAAGTGTTGAACAATTAATGTAAACATATATAATATTATATAAAAAATAATGCATCATTTTATTACATTAAATAATAATATAGCTTTAAGAATCCAAAGAAAAAAAATACACAAATGTATATAATTTTCAGTAATGATTTCATACAGTTATATTACTTATAACTCCTTCATTTTTCCATTAAAAAGAACTCCATTTTTCCTTTCTTTCTATTTCTTTTATTTTCTTTTTCATCAAATCTTCTATTACATCTCACATTTTCTATCTCCTCTTCCTATCTTTTTTTGTCATTCAAGATGGATACATATCCCAAAAGGTATACAACTATCATTTTCCATAAAAAAAATTTAAGGCCTCTCTATTTTTTGCCTAAATGATGTTTCTTAATAAAAAAAAAAAAGAAATTAAAGAAATACTACTTCATTGAGATATTTTTTTTAATCATAAAATGTATCATTCTGATTATCCTAAAAATTGTTTTAACAAAATTGAGGGTCAATTATTTTTATTATTATTTTTGTTGGAAGAAGTCAATTATGTTTTTAAAACTTTAAACATGATATCTAAATATGATAAAGATTTCTTATCATTATAATTGTTGTGATGAATTTTAAAAACTTGATATGTTTTCTTTTGCTACAATGTCGCATATATCTTTTGTTTAGTTTATATAATTTT
>PYAF01002934.1:959317-970592 GCA_007407185.1 Glycine tomentella | reverse complement strand
TTAACAAAATTGAGGGTCAATTATTTTTATTATTATTTTTGTTGGAAGAAGTCAATTATGTTTTTAAAACTTTAAACATGATATCTAAATATGATAAAGATTTCTTATCATTATAATTGTTGTGATGAATTTTAAAAACTTGATATGTTTTCTTTTGCTACAATGTCGCATATATCTTTTGTTTAGTTTATATAATTTTGATTTTATGACATGTGGACAATTATTATAAATACTTTAGTTGTTTATATTTAATTAACTTTGAAATCATAATTAATTAATTTTTATATTTCTCCCCTCAAAGAAACTTTTTCTTATCTGGAGAAATCAAAGATATTAAAGAAATTTCTTTAGCTATGCACCTTTTATTTATCGTTGACAAAATATTATCAATTCAAATTAAAGCTTATATATTTTTGCTCTTTATAATATTCTACGTTTTAGTTTTAATTCCTTAATTTTAGTTTTAATTTATTTTTCTTTTTGCTAAAAAAATAAACACTTCAATTAAGTGCATTATCATAGGTCCATTACATGTTGACATACCGTAATGAACTAAGTAAAAGTTTATTTATTTATGGATAAACAAAACAATTTATTGATATATAAATGGATAACATCAGGAAAAAAGATTAACAACTAAGAGAGTGATGCCTTTTAATCACTTGTCATTTTTGTTGGGATAAAATAAGACATGAAACGAGACAAAATTTCAATTAATTTATAAAAACAATCTAAGATAATATAGAAAACCACTTACTGCATAATTATATGAACCTTTTTTGAATTTTTTACCCACTTCTAGTCTTGGACGGTTGGACCCTATGCCTTGCCCCTCCAGAGACTATACCCAACGTCGACCTTATGCCAAACAATGAATGTTGGAAACGAATATTTTTTAATAAATGGTTAATCTAATCATTGAATTTATATCTCATTGTTATTTTAGTCCATAAAACTAAAAAAAAAAAACTTAAATAAGTTTCTAAATTATTTTTATGGTTTAAGTTAAGACCCTAAAATTAACTCATTTTTCTCATTATGGTCCCTAGTCTCTGGAGAGTTAAATAATAAGCTAAGTTTAAAAATGAAAAATGATAAAAGAGGTTAATTTCAAATACTTAAATGAAACTCTAAAATAAATTAGGAACTTTTTTTTTGTGTTTTTCTTAATTTTAGTGATTAAACTTACAGTGAAATACAAATTTAGGAATTAAATTAGTCATTTACTCTTCTTTTTTAAAGAAAAAGTTGAGTTTAATATCATATACATTGTGAGTTTGAAAATGTAAATATGAGTGCTTAAATTATTTACTCTTCATATAGTTTTTTTTTTCTTCAAAAACTTTCTTGATAATTGAGAGAATAAAGAAGTGATACTTTCTTTTAAAATAAGTAGAAAAACTTACAGTATTTATCCATTTTTCTACTATAATATGTCCAGCTTCACGTATACTTAATTTTCTACAATATATGTTGAATATGTGTTTTCATTTTCAAATGCTGGTAAGAGTTCCCTAAACTCTGGTGCAAAGATCCTAATATTGCTTTTACATGTCTTGTACGTAATAACGGGTTAGTTTCTTCGTTGAAAAGCATTTCATCTATAACATTCACTTTGTGGTCTTGCTCATTGGCCTTATTGTACTAATTACCAAATACAGGAGTTTGCACCAATCAGTGTATACACTACCGGACCCCCACTATGTAAACTCGGCCATTGATTCCTTATATATATATATATATATATATATATATATATATATATATATATATATATTCAAATTTTTAAGAAACTTAGGAATTAATTTTTCTGTAACTGGCCTGAATTGCAGGCCTTGAGTTTTTCAGTGACAAACCTTGCCGGAGGAAGTTAACCACTCAACTTCTGTGAATGAGGTCACTCGATTCTCTGAGAGCAATGCTATATTTTTGTAGTCTTCTTTTCTTACCTCACATTTGCACCTTAAGTATATACTTGAGAAAACGAGTGATCTAAACCGCATTTTCATAACTTAATTCCGTTGTCCAATTGAGTATGGAGAATGGGGAACCATGCAGTCATAACCTTTGGCATTTAGAGTCCTGTTTCTTTCACTTTATATTTTTAATGCATTTGTTGCATATATTTAGAGAGTGAGCCTTAACATGTTAATGTGTTATTAAGAGTTCAAGGTTCAAATCATAAAAATATCCTATGTGATTATGAATACGTTTCTTAATTTAATTGTTATTGGATTATGAGTACGCTTTGGACTACTCTTTTTTGTTTCATTTAGTTATGAAAGAAAGAAATTGTATGCAACTCATAAGAAAATTTAAATATGTTGCATTCTTAATTATAATATTTATTGTTACTTGTTTTGATCTATGACATGTATAATGCCTGAGAACTAAAAAAAATCACTATATTTGTATAGGGGATTAAAAACATAAATTTACGTATATTGCAGTAAAAATAATAATTACATTTGTATGGATGTAAAAAATGTTATTTTAATGGGAGATTAACACTAAAGACTAAAATAATTAAGTGATGACAAATATTATAGAGCTTAGAATTTTTTTATATATAAAAACTAAACAAAAAATTACTATATTTGTAGGGACCATATTATATATATATATATAATCCTCTTAAGAAATACACGAATGTATCTTATTTTATTACAAAAAAATAGTTATATATTTAGGGATGATATAACAAAAATGGTACATAAAAAAACAAACTGGTTAGGACTGGCATTTTACCAATCTTGATCAGAAAATTTCCTATATATGATTTGACAGTTCGCTAGAAAGTTTATAATGTAATAGGATAATTGGGACCCAAACTGAAGTTTATACAGTTACATATGGTAACCAGGTTTGTCTGCATCATGGGGAAGAACTGTTTCTGGGGACCATCTTACGTAGTCCTTCTTAATTAAGTGCAGAAAACGTAATCTCATATTTTCTTCAATAGATCAAACCTCGAGAAATTTAACCATGAGTAGGTTAATACTATTCTACTTCTACATAGAAACTTCTTTGAATGTTAGGCAAAACATGTTTCAGAAAAATTAATTGACCGCAATGTATGTACACACGCAATAAAGTTCCACGCCACCTTCTTTTATGTCAATTTTTTCTACTAACTTGCACACTACTATCTATAGTGGCTCGAGGAAACATTACTAAAAGCATTAATCTGAAGCTGGAGAAAGTCACGAAGATAATGTAAAAGCTCTAGCTCTGGCTATTTTGCTGATAAAACTGCTTTATACACTGCATATATTTGGGTACCAGGTACTGTTGGCAATAAAATTCAAAAAGAAGGTAAATAGGCAAAAGAAAATCATAAGGAAAAGTAAAATATTTTAACTGGAATAATAACCCATAAGTGAAATGCAATCTAGAAGAGAGTTTTCAACATTTATATACATTAATATATATGAATAGCCTATCACACAGCTAGAAAGTAAAAAATTGTATGCTAATTAACCACTATAAAAAATATCAAATATTCAGATTTTCTATATTAATATAATTTCTGTTTAATAGAAGTTAAATTATTAATGTATAATATTATAAAGCTCTACTAGTAATATAAATGCATTATATATTTATAGTACGGTGTATAAATCGTTAAATTGTATATATTTTTTTATAATAAGATTTTTTTTTGTTAATTCAATTAATGCATTATGCTGTTAACCATTGGGTATTTGGGTTTAGCGATAATAGTTAATCCTCTACAATACGATGAACGTTTAATATTCTATATTACTTTAAACAAGATTGCCTATGAAAAGTGATATCTGTGAGGGTATAAAAACAATGTATTGTGTAATGTTTATCTTGACAATTTAATTTTCGTTGAATATATATATATATATATATATATATATATTAACTACAGGAAATCCAACATATAAACATTAGTTACGACATTTTCTTTTTATAGTTAAAAAATAAAATTTTATATTAAATGGCTCATGTGTCTTCAAGCTATAGCTGGCAAAGTAATGATTTTGAATTTTCCTGAAGCATCAGATGATAAGAAGTTCCACCTTTTTAACTGATAGGATGCCAATGAATATACCACACAGCATGTTGAGTTGCACCATATATATTTGTTGGGGAAGCAGATACTGCTACAGAAACCTTAGCCAAACAAGTACACGCACTTATTTAATTACTATATGTTATTTACCACTCCATTTTTTGTTATAATTGAGACAGCTTCAATTAATCATTCCATGGCACTAAACAAAGAACCAAAAACTTTTTTACCCTTATTGATAACTATATATATTTCTGCTGGCCTCTATATCATTAAGTATATATTTAACATTAAATAAATCTTTGCTATTTTAATTTTTACGATATTATTTGATATGAAGATGAATTCCGCCCTCCCATTTTAACCAAAAAGGAAAAGTGAAACTGGGCGATGCATGATTGTGTCTCCCCGTTAAGTACTCAAGAGTGTCAAGAGCTAGAAGCAGCTGAAAATTGTGAAGCAATTATGTACTGACATGAGAATTATGACGTTGTATGTGCATGTGAACAGTGAGTTCCAATCATGATTCTGTTCTTATTCCCATGCATGGCTTCCTCTTCTGTCAACCTCACCTTGTACCAACTTTCAATCAAAGTTAGAGAAAATAATAATATCTCACACACATAATGGCCATTTTATGATACAAGGAGTCTTATGCAGTTTTTGCAGCTCCCTCCATTGACACATCACTTTCACTCTTTTAAATAGGTATAGTGAATAGAGAATAAAATTTGTAGGTTTTCTTTTTTTGACAGATGAAATTTTTAGGTTAATAACTACCTTAATATTTTACTAGTGCCATTTTTTTTAATTAGAGATTGATTCCTTAAAATATATATAAAAATATATTTAAATGACTGATATCTTTCAATTAATATTTTTATATATAAAAACTTGGAAATTAAATTTCTAATCACATTAATATTTTAAAGATATAGTTATTTATCAATCATAGTAGAACACACATAGGTAAAGTCTGTTAATATATTTCACGTTAAGTGTTGGTGGTGGTGGAGGCCAGTGGGGCCAGCAATTCCTGAAGAATTGAGAGGAACATGGATGATATAACAGCGAGAATATAGCATCTTGCCACAGAACCAACATTTTCCAGATGGCATAAATGTTACTGTAACTTACAACTTCAAGAAAGAAATGGGTTTATATCTGGAATTTAATTTGCATGTATTTATATCTTATATACGTGTGTGTCAAATATCATCTGCATGTGAATGTGCTGCAGATGTGTACCAATTGTATCACTGAAAGCAATTTGCATTCTTTCTTAATTTTATGTTTTATTATATATATTTTTTAAAATCGAATGCACACAGATTTTCCAATTCATTTTAGGATATGAATGAAATACAAAGTTAGTCACATGGAGAAGACTACAAACTAAAGTCTCAGACGGAGAATAATACACGCTGATCGATTATTTTACCAAAAAATAAAGTAATTATTTGTCCTTTTGAAATTTCCTAATAGAATTTTCTACAAAAAATAATTATGTTATTTGGATTAGAAATCAAACTTGCTATAGATACATTACAAGGGATATTCCAACTCAAGTTCAATGTTTAAGATAAGGCCGAACAAACAAATTGAAATAAAATTAACTAACTGAATTGTATATACATTGTTAAGGTTAGCAACACCAAATCTGAGAAGTACGTAATCTCCTTAGGTGCTAATTAAACGAGAACCAAGAAAAACAGTAATCTACACTATTTTTTTGATTAATATACATTATTTTGGTGTATTTCCCACCTGGTAATGTTTATTTTAAAGGAAATCTAATCAGAACCTTAGACCATTGTTGTCTTCACAATATTAGTTAAGAAACTTAAAATACAAATATTTTTGTTGAAAGGTCAAAAATTGTATTGCTCATGAACTTATAATACTTTCTTTGATCTCGAATACTATAAGAAAAAAACATATAACGTTAATTAAAAAAGTTACTTTATCATATTTAATTACATCCATTTTGATTAAAAAGTATTTTTTTTCAACTTACTCTTCCTTAAAACTTGGTATCAAGAATAAAAAATAATCATTGAAACTAATAACTCAATTAAATTAAGAACATTTTAGAAATAATAATATTAAATATATAAATTTAATTAAAATTTTCTTATATTTTTTATAAAAAAAAAAATCTTATATTTAAGACTAGAGAGTATTTGACTTAACTTTCGGGGAACTTAAATAATGTATTCTAAAGATTTAGCTAACAATTGTTTTTCCCCATCACATTGATTCATTGTTTGTTTTTATTTCCTTTAGTCTTAAATATAAGAATTTTATTCTTCTTTTTATCTTAAATATAAAAAAAATTATTTAATGTTATTATTTGCAAAATTACTTTCATTCAATTAAGATGCTAGTTTCAATGATTCTTTCTTATACTTAATACCAAGTTCCAATGAAAGATAAATTAGAGGAAAAATTTTAATTAAAATTAATGTAATTAAGTGTGATTAGTTTATTTTCTTAGTTAGTGTGTCATATTTTTTTATCTTATATTTAAGACAAAGAGTAAGTTGCTATACTGAATTATGTGTATATTATTAGGAGAATGTTAATCAATGTTCTAAGAACACTTTTTATAATCGAGACTAGAGGGAGTAGGATTTATACTTATTTTTACTTAAATAAATGTTAATCAGTGCTCTTAGTGCATTGATTAAGGAATTAAAAAAGAAAAATTATTAAAATGTGTAAAATTATATTATTTATGACTTTTTTATGTTCTTATATAATTTTTACAATAATTTTTTCTGTTAATTTTTTATCCACCTTAAAAATCCTCTTATGCGCTTTTCATTGAATGTTTCGGAAATGGTGTGGAACGTGCAATGACTTGGTGTTATTAGAAAATGAAAACCTCAAGGTCTATGAACACATTAATTCTTCCGTGACTCATTGGAAACAGTGATAGTGGGTCAAAAAAGATTTCCCATCCTTCCACTTTTTCCACAATTAAAGAATACTGTATTGAAGTTCCTCTAGATTATAAAGGAGTAGTACTCTGTTTGTTGCACGAGTGGCCTCGAAACAAGGATAAAGGAATTTTCAATTCAACCAGTTTGGTCGTGGTCAACAAGGCTCGGTATTTGTAGTTTAATTGTTCAGTTGCTAATTACTCGGTTTGTATTACTCTTATATTATATTTGGATTATTTGTATCGAGTATTTTAAAAGTTTAAGAAATTTAAAATTTAAGAAAATTAAAATATATCCAAAATAATTTTATTTTTAAAATTATATGTTTTGATATAAAATTAAATTTTTTATTTTTAAAATTTTGTATTTGGATAAAGAAATTAAATTTTTTTTATTTTTAAAATTTTGAAGCTCCATGTATAGAGAGATAAGTGAGATAGGTGTCATGACTCATGAGAATAATGGAGGTCGAACGGAGTACTCACTAACGATGAAGATGGAGCAAAGAGTAGTGTAGTTAGAATTTATATAGAAGAAGAGAAGTTCAATTTCTAACCTTTTAGAAGAAAATTTAAATTTCACATTTTTAGTTATTTAAAATTCTGTTTTAAAATTTCAAAAATTTAAATTTTTATAATGAATTTTAAATTCTCTTACAAATTATTTTCTCCAATTAAAATTTTCTGTCTAAACACACTCTTAGAATATTTAAATCACCGTTATGCCATTAGCGATTATGACGATTTGGATTTGTTATGTCATGTAGTTGGATTTTATTAATTCATTCTTAGTAAATTAAGAAAATGAATACGTACTACGTAGAAATTAATCGATAATATACATGTGTTACTGAGAATACAAATACGTGTTCATCTTCAACTACTTAATAATTTTTCAAAAATGTTTCAGTAGATCTACATTGTTTCAACACCGGAGGGAGTGTGTAGTTGGACGTTATTAATTTATTCTTGTAAATTAAATTTAAATATTTACGAGTTACATAGAAATTGATCGATACATATACATGTTAAATAAAAATTGATTTAGAACATGAATACGTGTTCATCTTCAACGGCTTAACAATTTTTCAAAAGTGTTTCAATAGATCTATAATGTTTCAATTGCCATAGCTTTTCATTGAAACAAAATTAGGGCAAACAAGGTAAATGTGTGAGTAGTTAGTTAATTTATGGCTTTAATAATGAAAATTAATTTAATTATTTTATAATGTTTTAAATTTTATCTAAAATTAAGTGAATTATAGCTATTATTCATAATTGAGGTGTTGATTATAGTGATATATATATATATATATATATATATATTAATACATTTATACCCACAAAACTTTAAAATGTATGCATATATTTTATCTGGTCTCACATATTAAGAAAAATAAATATTTTTCTTAATCTTAAATATAAAAACAATTAAATAATTGTATTTTATTTTAATGTTATTATCTCTAAAATACTCTTCATTTAATTGAGATGTTAGCTTCAATAATTTTTTCTTATTCTTAATATCAAGTTCCAATAAAAGATAAGTTGAAGATAAAAAATATTTTTTAATAATTAACATTAATACACTTAAATATAGTTAACTAATTTTCTTAATTAGTTTGTCATGTTCTTTTTCTTATATTTGATACCAGAAAAGAATAAGCTACAATAACACATAATACACATTGGTATATGTTAATAAATTTATTCACACACATGCTAGAAAATGTAGACATAGACTGTACTGACACATAAAATATGTGATTGAGTCTCTTTCAAATTTCACACTAATATTGTGTGTGAGTATATGTCAAATGTATTTATTCTCATAGTTTTATATCTATCGTGACACTTTTTGTTTATCACTAAAGATCACATTTCTTATAGTGATTAGATGATGGTTGTTTATAAATTGACAATAATTTATACTATCTAGATAGATCTAAATCCAATTGATCTAACAACTCTAGTTACACCTTTTACTTTAGAATAATAAGTTACAAATAATAAGTTACACAAAATCCAATAGACCTTTCGCTTTTCTTTAACCCTTCAAGAAGCTAGCACCTATATATGTGGAACCCTGGAACATTTATTAAGCATACATATATAGAAAAATATAGCCGGTATCTCATCTTATAATTAACTATATACAGGACAGATCCAGGAAATTGATGAAACGGGACACTTATGATACGCACGTAGCTGTGACGAAGGCCATAGTCATGACGGAGGACAACGTAACTGTAACGGAGGACAAAACAATATATATTCATCATCAATCGTACTTTGTCTGGCAAAAAAATCATGCACACACAGGATAAAATAAACCTAGTATTGCATTGTCTTCCAATCAGTTTATCTTCAGAATAGTAATAGACAAGAATAAGGCAAACATAACTACATCCAGGGAAATATCAAAATGCTAGTGAGATGATAAAATATACACACAAAAAAAAGGAGTTAACACACAACTTAAGTATAACAGTGATTAGTTAAGAAACAATTTTCAATTAAGCAAAGATATATGTGTTTCACAATTTGCATCTTGTTTAGATTTCAACACAAGGTAAATATTATTAGGCAATTTAATTAACCAAAATATTTTTTAAAAAGAAAAACTGATTCAGTAAAATACAGTACTACTATTTCAAATTATAGTTTGCAATGAAGAGTCTTGGAAGTGGGTCTTTGAGTGACACAACGTGTAGAAAGCAAGAATTTCAATTAGAACTACGTGATATAGCTTGTTGCAATTTCTTGTCACCAACAAGAGGTGAACCAAAGGTGATGCAGAGTTGGCAAAAATAATAGTGAAAATGAGTGAAGAAAAGAAGAAAGCTAAGTGCAAGTATTTTTAAAAGAAATATATATAAACAAGTATATTTCAAAATTCAAATCACTTCTAAATTCATCCTCCAATGGTACTTTTGATATGTGAGGCATTGAAAAATCACATCTGTTACACTAAAATGTTCAATCTAGTTTACAAACTACAGCCAACAAGGAACAAAATCTAATGCATATTACATTCACAAATATCAATCTCACTTATCACTTTTTCTCCAAGATCATTACTTATAAATAAGAAACTAGATTTACAAAATTTAAAGTCAAAATTTAAGATAGACACTTGTTCTCGTATCCTATACATAGATCCGCCCATGACTATATATATACCTTATTTTTTTAACTATTTGTACTTAGTGAACGTTAGGAAAGAAGAAAAAAAAAGAGAGGAGGACGATAGGTAAAGATCGAATATATATATATAATATCAAAAAATTAATATATATATATATATATATATATATATGTAACACATTAAAAATTGCATTTAAAAGCATCAACCTTACACCAAAAGCCTATTAAACTTGACTTGGACACCCATGTGTTTCTGCAGCTCGCCTGAAAACACGGGCATACGCCAATTAATTTAGTTCAATTATTTTAAGGGCATTAATTGACACTTGATATAATTTTTGTACTGCATATACCACACAATCAAACATGTATGTAAAAATAGTAGGAAAATAATACTTGATGAAATAATTTTGCACTCTCAATTTTCTGTACCTATGATCATCGAACAACCAATGGCGGGTAAGTAGCAAATTCAGTAGAGCTAAGGGAAATTTTCTTGTTAAAAATGTCTTTCTTCATATAGGTATACTTGAAATAGATATATTAGACATATATATGCCAAAAAAAAATTGGTAATTGTTTTTCATAAATATTTACTTTTATTAAATAAATGCTTAATTAAATGAATTAGTTGTGCTTGTTAAGCTTTCTCATATATATATATATATATATATATATATATATATATATATTAAAAAGGTATGCTTGTGAACTAGTAACTCAGAAACGGATATTAAAGCAAAGATACTCCGTTTTCCACAAGCTTAAAATCAAGTTTCTGAAAAATATTAATCGCCTTAAAAAAAATCAATTTACACTCAAAGAGATCGAAGATGTTATTTACCAATGATTTGGTCTTAGATTAGATTTAGCATTGTACTGATAAAAAAAGATTAGCTTTTGCAGGTTGAACTTTTATTTAATTAAAATTAAACTGTTAAAATAGATATTAGTGTCGGTTGTTGGTACACGTACATTAACCATATAAGATATCATATTAACTACTAATCCTACTAGTATAGAAAATTGATAAATATTAATAATAAAATAAATGTCAGTATAAAGTATTATACATTGTTTTTTTTTTTTATAGAAAGTAGTATACATTGTTAGTATGAAGTTATAATATCTATACTAAATAT